>LR736877.1:1586876-1830469 GCA_902654985.2 Oryctes borbonicus
TGTTTCTGTTTCTGTTTTTTTTTTTGTCTTACTATGAAGCAAATCGTTTTGAATTTTCCTCCTTTTAAGAAAGATAATCTATTCTGCATGAGCAACTGCAAATCCGTTAATATGTCATCAGTCTTTGTTGAAATCACAAGCCGATGAACTATCTAAGGAATAAAAATATTGTATTGGATGGACAGCATGGATTACGAGTGAAATGAATAAAAAAAGATTTAATAAAATGATAAACTCGTGATTAAAAGGTTGCATTAACTTACTTTTTATGTATTTACAGATCTTTCCAGTTCGGCATATCGTTTCATCACAGTAATGGAGGAGAATAGAAAATGTGGCAAAAGATGGCGACCGCATCGATACCACCACAGCTTTTTGATCAGGATCAATATGTAACACAAAGTTTATTTCCTTTCGCCATTAACTCAAATGACCTATGTATAACGCATCAAGCTACTGATACTGAAATGAAAAGAAGAACTCGTAAAGAAGGCTAACTTTACCAGATGAAATGTAAACATATAGCAGAGTTGTAGCTAGAACTACATACGGCAGAAGCTGCGCGTATCTGAATTTTAGACTCCATTAGAAGATTTTCTATGTCAATACAAAAGCGAATACGCCAGACGTGCTGCAATAAGTGAACGCCTTTCATCACGAAGCGTATCTCGACGGTAGTCCCGAATGTAAAATTTATTATTTTAAGAGTTAGTAGCACCCCAGAAAGGGATTGGGCTTGAAAACCGGAAGGAAGGAAAGCATGGAGGAAAGGAGATGGAAATATTTAACAGCACTAGCGAGGCTTTCAGGTTCATTTCATAGTCAAACAGAAACCTTTGTTTTTTCAGCAGAAGTGAAGGAGTACTAAATCGTAACGCCAGTCAATGAAGCTCCACAAATTAGAGGGGGAAAAAGTTAGAAACTGCATGGAATTTTCTTTATTTCTATTACCAAATTTTTCGAGTGAGCTTCTTATCTTCATCGGGGTTGAAACTGAAAATTTGGTTAAAAAGTCCCTTAATTATCAACATAACAGAAGTATCCCAATAACCAAAACTAAAAAAACGGATATGTTTTTGCCTCCCTGGCATCAGCGATGCTCTGAGTGCTTTTTGCTCCGGTTTATATTGTTGTTTATCTCTCAGTTTATGCTTGTAATCTCCAAAAACAAAATATAGTAATGTCGGCTAGAAAGTAGCGACAAAAACCGAAATACAGATGGACTGCTTCAAGCAAGGTGGCGTTGTGTCTGAGCGTGGCTCCTTTCTGAACGGTATTACTTGGCACTAAGTGGCGCCAGGAAGTATTCCAGTGCTGCTTTTTTATTTCTGGTGATGGCCTAACCTGGTAAATAAGCTTCGAAACTTGTCATAAGCTCAAAAGCATTTTAGCGTGTAAAATTTAAACCAATCCATGGTATTCCATGGCATTGATAGCATTGCTGCCATCGGTTCCTCTCTATAAAGGATGTCACAGTCGATTATTCACCAACGGTGGGTCGAGATTGTATCGGACACATTAGAGAAATCTACTTGAAACTTGAGGTACTCATGAGCGCCGAACACGCGACCAGGTCGTTTGTTACCGGGACCATCAAATCGTATTGTCACTATTTTATTCTTTCTTGTGACATAAATCACCTCTTACTTGACACAACTTCTTCTAGAATCCACCGTTTACAATTTAATTGGTTCACTCTGTATACAGGATACGCATTTAGACGTAGAAACAACAAAACAAAAGTAAACTAATGGGATAAGTAAGCGGAACTGGAGTAGAAAAACCCACCGTTCTTAATCAGATGAGGCATTTTCCCCCGTTTCGGGCCGTCCGCATATTTCCCGCTTATGGCAATAAAGTTAAAAGCATCTTTACAAGTATAAATCGGCCGTTCTCGCACTCCATAAACGTCTTCCTTTATGGCCGGTATCGCGCGGTGTTGCTGCCGCATAAAAGCTTTTTTTAATGGAAGAAAGTCAACCGTGTGGCAAACGAGAAGGGAAACGCTTTAATCATGCGAAATCGGCTATGGTTTGCAGGCTGATGAATGATTATTTCCATCGAAAATGATCATTTTCGGTACAATTTATGTCGGAAGATTAAAAGAAATAACGCCGTTCGGAAATGATCTGAGGCGACGCTGGAAAAGAAATATTTCTGAAACGATTTTAGACGGGGATCGTAAGTAATTACGTGATGTAGAAAGCTTTTATTTTTATTATTATACATTTCAATTGAATTGCAAAAGCGAAGCTTAAAATTTTCGAAGATTCGAAGTTAAACTATTTGAAACACGTTGCAAAGAACGCAATGCAATTTTAATCATCCCTACAAGGCGGTCGCCCAGAGCCCACATTTACCACTGCTTGGAACGATCACCTCGTCTCCATCACTCATTGAATTCTATAACATCAAATTGCTGCCGGTATATATTAGTCGACTCCATTAAGGGATCTGAAATACTACACAGCGTTATATTTTTCTCATTCACTAAGATTTTTTATTGATCTTATGAACATGGTTTTGCTTTGTTTAACTTTTCGTAAGAATCTTGACGTTCCTAGGAAAACCTCTGGTTTCCTTTACAATCTCGTTTATCCTCCATTGACAGGGTTTTTAGTTTCGGTCTATTTACCAGTTCTTTAACTTCTATTTTTTGTTATTTATAATATTAAATTGTCATTATTATTGTTCCAAACCATCCCTTCCATTCTTATTATTTTTTAATTTTTACTTCCTGTTTTATTTTTTTTTACTCCATCACACGGGTTTTCTTTTGATTTAGTTAGTTTTAAGGGATCGAAAAGTTTTTCTTGCTACATTTATTATTACAGCTTTATTTCTATTTCTTCTTTATATACTGACAAACGATGATCTTACCACTGTTCACTACATTTCAAATATCCCAAAATAGACCCACAATATATTCACAAAATTTAATTAAACAGTTCATTTAAATATAGGATCATCCGGGAAATGCCCAAGGACAATCGCCAGTCGTTTTGTCTGTAAAGTACCTTTTTTAGAGCATCATCTCTAACTTGAAGTTTATTTTCAAAATTTATTTTTGCCTTAAGACATTTTCGGTGGCTCTTTGTGAAAGAATTAGAAATAAAAACATCTCATAAATTGCGTTTCTTCCTTTAAAGACATCTTGTACATACAAACAGCTATTTACGCGGATAATACATTCTACTCAGTCAATAAAAAAAAAGGCGGACGTGGAAAAACAGTTCCGCATTACTTTCTAACTTTTTTTGTGTCCCAGGCACACCCCAGACACTCTACCGTGAAATTAGTATTGCTTCCAATTCGACCGAAGGTATTTTCCCGGGAGGCCTTTCCTCCAACCGATGGGAATTTCCTCGACCCAGTCAGGGGGGCTTCGGCATGGGATTTCATCGGATCTCCCTTTTTTTATTCGTAGGCATCAATTAAGGAATAATCAGTGTGGTTTTTAACAACGGCAAATTCGGAAGGGAAAACCGCGTTATTGATTTTGTTATTTATTGAATTTAGACGCGCTGGGTATCCTGGGAATTAGGGGAGGAAGGCATCGTTTTAAAGGCAAAGGAATTCGTCTTTGGGCTTAATGTAATTTGAGGAGACCCGAATTAAGATTAGATTAGTAAAAGATAATAATAATGTGTTGTAATTGAAGCATTAGGGAATCAACTAATGAAATTTTAAATTGCCATTTTACTTAATGTCAAACACAAAACGAAAATTAGAAACTAAATTTTAAATTTTGAACTAATAAATACTATTTAATTTTATGAGGTAAAGCTTAATTGTAATTAGATTAAGTTAACGAATTACAAAAAGGAAGATTCTTACCATTCGTGTATGGTCATATATAAACACCGACCGTTACAATTGAATTCGTCCGAACAATCCCCAGTTGATATGGCTTCCAATACATTTCAAATGGGAACATATCCAAAGGCCAAATTTGAGTTAATTTTTCTCGATTCTACATTATAATTGTGTTGATTGAGCCAATCGGAGAGGAAGACACCGTTTCGTAAAATATTTTGTTTGAAAATTTTCAACAGACCTCGTCTATATTTTATCGAGAGCAGACGCTACGTTAGTGGTCCTCTAAAATTTACAAATGTACTTAAGCGTCTCAATTAAAGGCGTTAAATATTATTTGAAAGTCGATTGGTTAGTCAAGTTTTGTTATTTAATCAAGTAGTACCTATTTTCTAACCGATTTCCGGTTTTTCCTGATTAAATTCAGATACCTAAATTTGTTCTAGAATGATTTCCCTTTGAGTAATCCCGAATCCAGAGAAGACTCATCCCGAATCTAGTCCTCCTCCGTTAAGGTTAGTTCCATAGGTGAACTAATAAAGTGTGAAATAAAAATGTTTACGGGTTTTATTATTTATCTGATTTACATTTACCTGATTTCCATATTTAACATGGTAACGTTTTTAATTACCTTTCTGGTGGTTGCTGTTTTATTACTGACTGTTTCTATAGTTTTGGACGTAGTTCTTTTTTGTTCTCTGTATTTTATGGTTTTTTCATCTTCATACAGGATACGTTTTTGTTTGCATTTAAACTTGATGATTTTGTCCTATCAAATAACACATACGTTCTTAAGTATTGTTTGTATATTGCTAACTATATAAAGTAACTTTTTTTCACAGAAATGTTATATTGTTAACTGGCAGTAAACCATTACCAGTTTGTTGATCTAGATATGATGCCATATATACTTGTGCTTGTTTTCTTCTTGTTAGGATTAATACCATAACATACAAAACAATTTTTACAGAACTTTTAGCAAATTTAATAATTATTTAGCTAAGTTTGATTGTTTTGAAACACAAATTTGCCTCCCATATAAAAACTTTCTGCTTCCAAAGCAATAGAAAAATGCCGCATAAGTACCTACTTGCGTCTTTTTTGTGAATGAGAAGTTAATTTAAGGTTTACTTACGTTTCTTTAAAACTCAGCATGACATTTAATGAGTCACACTTTTAGTCATTCCATTCAACACTTCGAGTATATTATTACCTTCCATTGTGTTAACAAAACAATCAAATCTACATGGAACAGGATTCATTTTTCATCGCGGCGATGAAATCTTCAATTGTAAAAGTTCGGGTTTCATAGACTAGGCCTTGTAATGGTACGATCTTTTTCTTCCTGCGGGATTTGGAGTCGTTTCAATTCAGAAGTTTTTCCTCCGTGCCAACCGTGAGAGCTGAACATAAATCAAATCTGGCGAGAACAATTTTTTTCATGTTGTCATTAAAAATTCATCACATCCTTTTTATGTTTCGTATTTCGCTTAAACTTACAGGCTACACTACACGAGCGTAGTGTATTGTCTGGTTTGGTGGACAAGATATTTATTGATTTGGAAACTTTAAATAGTTACAGAGGAGATGTTAAGGAAATATATTTCTTTGGAAGCATATAAATACGGATTTGTACCTATGTCAAGTAGACGAATATGTTTCACAATTGGAAAGAAAGTATATTTTGCGAAGGAGATGTATTACCTATTGGAATAGAAAAAAAAATGTTTATTTTGAATACAACTAAATACTACGCAAAATCAGTTTTGGGTTTTTTGCGTGCAAAATTTTTGCTGCTCTGTTTTGAATCCATTGATCTTTACTGCTCTCCGTGGAAGTGTAATGATGGGTGATGGAGGCCAGAGAAGTTAGCAACTCAAAGAGCAGCAGAAATTCCGCAAGGAAACTGCTTCTGCGTATTATTTTTGTAATCAAAATGTTAGTCATTGGAGATAATGAAGAACAACAAGTTCAATAGTAGGGGCTATATAACACATGGAGATTTGCAATATATGATGGAAAGGGATGCTTAATAAATTGAGACGACGAGAAGCTGAAGGCAGCCACGCTCGTCTTTGGAAAACTTCTGAAGAGACTGACACTCACTGAAATGTTGTGCAACGACTCACGTCAAATCCCGAAAAACACAATTTTCATTTCTTTAGTTACATCTGTTCAAAAACTTTACTAGATATACAGCGTGTTTAGTGGGGGATGGGCAATGCGACAATATTCTCAAAACTGTAATAAGTGTACTATGGGGGCACGTATCTTGTGACAAAGATTTTTTTAATTAAATGGAATACCCTACTTTTTATTCGGCTTTTGGCATCTGCAACCCGTGGCTTTCCTTATAACTAAAATCAAATTTATTTCTTGTACTGCTTGGGGAGATAAAAATTTCTGTAAAATTAACACGAAGTTTGTACTCTGTAGATTTTTAAAGTTATATTAACGAGATTAGGATCTTCATGAGAAACGATGCAATAAAACCGTAGAATTATATTAATCGATAATAAATGAGGCAAGAAGCAGAATTCCTGGATGTATGGTGTATGGGTTAGAGTGCACTGGATCATCGAATCTAATTGCAAACGCGGTTTGCGAATCAGTTTTTGTTAGCAACGGCGATATTTCTAATAATTTTTCAATTGGTAATAGTCAAAGATAACATGTACACGTTGCTGTTATAATTGCACATATATAAGCTTATACTACGACAGAGAAGGTTTCCTGATTGTCGAAAGTGGTCTACGGCATCCACTTGGCCTCTCTATTCCATAGGCAGAGACGGCGTCCTATCCCTAGCAGGTCTACAGCTACAAGTGAAACTCACCCGTGACGGTGGAAACCAGGACCATGCCGGACAGAAAAACGGCATCCACCCAGTCCCTCCACTCCATGGGCAGAGATCACGTTCTACCTCTGGTAGATCCATGGGTACAACTGAAACCCAACCGCGACAGTGAAAACCAGACCTATGCCGGACAGAAAAGTGCTATCCACTGCATCCAACCCTAGTAGATGTTGGTTTCACGCCAGAAATGTTTTCTTAAAGTACCTATTATTGAAATTGTTAAATTTTGGCTCTATGACTGAGGGTGAGTAGAAGCCCTAGTACGATTTACGCAACAATATCCGATGCACAAATCCACGCGTAAAATTTGCGGAATTGAGTTAATAATAGGTTTGAACCCTTTAGAAACGAAGAATAAACAACAACGCTATCTAATGCAGCTTACATCAATCGTCTAGTACAAACTGTACATTTCATAAAGTTTTAAACCCATTCCAAATGAACATTGCCGTGCAGTGGCGATACTAGTATGATTACTATTTGGTTTTGCTACAGTTAACTGTTATTAACAATAGCTGTAACAAACTTTAGATTGAATTTCCCATAATATAGTCGCTAATTTAGTTTTTAACATAACTGCCTCGAGCATACACATGCTCGCTAGTACACCACGGTTTAATTATTTAATATTCTCGTCGCTCGTCGTTTCGTTTTTCCCATTTACCGCGACGGTAGAAGGAAGGAGGCAGAAACACGGAAACAATATTAGGAGAATCGCTGTACTTGGCGATCCCATCCCATCACCACCGCCATTTGAAAGCAACGAAGAATTTCTAATTAACGTACCCCCCTAGCGGCCGGATTTTGTTCCATTACGAGTCGTCGTATTATTCTATTATTTATTAGAGGATCGTTGTTGTTCACGCGCAGGAGAGCCACGATTGCGTATCGGGATTGTTTAATTTTGTATTTTAGGAAACAAGAGATGCCGTCCTAAAAATAGTCGGGGGCTGTCGATTTGATCCTTTGCGTTCGCGCCCTTATGAATTATTCCTCTCACCCTGCGTCGAAAATAGAAGTTTTCGAGCTAATTTGAAGTATTTGGCTTCGGAAGGCGCGCAAAATATTTTTAATATTTCATGGGACGATTGATGGAAAGGTGTTTTTGTTAATGAAAGCCTTTCTTCCTTGATCTGTTCTTAACTTTTAGACGTTCGTATAATAACCCGGTAGCGTCTTTTGATGGCGAGGTGGAATTTTGTGTGATAGAAGGACGTAACCTTAAAACACAACCTTCATCGTAAAGAATAGATGCACCAATGGTATGGAGACGGGAAGTATCTACAGCCTTTGGGAAGCTTAAATAACTGTACATATTCTAAGGTTTGTCTATACAGCTATGACAAATAAAACGTAGCACCTTCAACTTTGTAAAATTTAAAACTTTATTGAAATATATTTAAATTGGCGACTACATTATAAATCTTACAAGGAAAATAATATCGCGTGTGGCCTCCCCTGGCTTTAATGACTAGCTGTATACGTCATTAATTGTAGGCGTTTAGGCATTATACTCACCAATTTTTTGTAACGCGACGGTGAAAAAACGTCGAGCTAGTTACTCAACGCATTAACATAGCATCTTTCATAAAAGTTATTCATCCTTGCTGCTCAGACATTAATTTTTCTTCGGTACCTCAAACTCTGGCAAATATCCATTTAGTCTCTAAGCTAAAGCAAAATTATTGTCACAAAATTTACCGCATTAAGACGGGCAGTTCCGATAATTAAGAGATAAGCTAACATTTTCGTAGGAAGAACAGAAAACGAACATTTTTCTAAAGCTTAATTACCATGACGTGAACTTTTTTGCTGCCAATGTCTGCCTTTTTACGATCGTCGGCCGACTCTTGCCTCGGATTAAGCCCCGTTATATCTGGAAATAAACTGTCAATTAAAGCAAAATTAACCGTTCTGCACGTTTTTTTTTCAGCGCTTTTGTGACACGCCTGAGGTATCCCAGGGCTGTAGTTTTTGTCTCGATGTCGCATCAAGCCGCCGTTAGCTGGCGATTTTCCGATCGTTTTAGTTTGATGGATTTCTGTTTGGATATAAAAAAAGGAAAACGAGAAATTCGTCGAACGGGCCATTTGGAGAATATCGATCGGAGTAAATGCATAAAACGTGTTTGATTTATTTATGTAGAAACTAGAGCAAAGAAATTGCATTTTAATGTTAATGCGAATTTTGCAGGTATCATGGTCTCAATTTTTGTAATTTTCGGTTGCAACGTTGTAACAACGTCGAAACTCCGAAACGCTAAACCGAAAGCATTATTACTTTTTGTTTATCTTTCTTAATTGGCGAACACGATGTGTCAATAGCTGACACAAACATTTGAACGAGCGCACCGATTGTTGATAAGTCAAATATGCTTACGCGAAGGAGAAATACGCTTCACGAAGTTATTCCTTGTACGCGCTTCATAGGATGAAATAATACATTTTGTTGGCGATATGACCACGTATAAAGCACGGAAAATGTTTCCTTTATTTGTCCGTACCATCTTTCTATTCTACACCTACCCTACGCCGAAGTACGGTGCGCGCTTGCTAAGGAAGTTGTAATCGCCTTGTCTCGTTTGATATACCCGTTTCATTTTTCTGAAATTTTATCCGCTTACAATGATGTAGCTTTTGTGATCGATTGTATAAAATCTGCACTGTAAAATTTTAGATATTTATGCTTAGTTCTCAATGATTTATGTGAATAAACATAAAATTTACAAGAAATTGATAAAATTCTGATACAGACGAATCCCATATTTCCTGAAAATTTTGCTTCAGTTCAGAGATTGCTCTAAAAAGATATCTTCATAGCACGCTTTATATCTCATGCCACAAAGTTTTGATTAAAAACAAATTGGAGGTACCAGAAACTCATTCCATAGTTATCTTCCATCCATTTTCGGGATATTATGGGGTGTGAGATATCACGCGGTGCTTGAAATCTTTGGTCTGTAGAATAATAATGAAAATAAATTAAAAAAAAAATGATAAAGCGCGTATTTTATTTGTATCAACAGATCCATGAACGAAATTAAGTTTTTCTATCCTTCTGGATGCTGCAGACTAACCAGTGCAGAGAATTTAGCCGTTCTTTTGAGATAATCCGTATAGACCGTTCAATGTTTTCTGCGAATGACTTCCACTATCTCGAACACGCTCTTCAAATCGAGCCTTATCGTTTTATTGTGTTGCATGCTTTTGCTGAGGTCTATAATTTGTCGAAGTCTAAAATCATTTTCAGTTTTAAAGAGAGCTTTTAGAAAAAATATTTTTCCTATTTCTATTATTTCCTTGAAAAAAAAAAAATACATATCTTGTAAGCTCCGCACCCCACTTTGTGAGCCTCTCTGTGATTGGGAGATTTCAAAATTCGCCGTCAAACAGCATAATTTCACAGGGCACTTAAGTGAAGGTAACTGATATGCCAATTAATTCTCCTTAATGCTTTTATATCGACATTCATAATTTTACTTTTCCCACAAATCATGGCTTTACGGCACAGATCCGGTAATTTTGTATCTTCTAACTATATTCGCAATAATTGTAATAGGTCAATTGAACCTTTTCATCGGGAGGACTCCCCTTTGTCCATTTTTCAGAACAAATGCATAAGATTTGCATTTGTGTTAAGAATTTTAAAAATGAAACGACGAAGTCAGTGTTTTCTATTGATTATTATTAAGTGTTCCCTATTGAAGATTTCTCCAGTTGGGCCAACTGAGCCTATTCCCAGGCTAGTATTACATTAATGTAATTTTCACCAACGATTCTTACTGATGACGTAAGCGGAAATTAGTCCCAAAATATATTTAAATAAATTAATAAGAAACTAAGATAAATTTAATATTGCTATCTCTCTGCAAAAATTACAGACGATTAATATATTAAAATACCCTTGTAATTTAACGTTTGTCGCTCCTTTTATTTAAACACGCCACGTATACGTTCTTCCGAATCATTCCAGGTAAGAAAAATGAAACTTTGAACTCGACTGCAGTAATATTTCAAGAGGATGTAATGCGAAGATTGAAACGTTTTTGTGATAACTTTACTGTTTGAAGGATTATTTTTCTTGTTACTACTAGTACCAGTAATACTATAAGTACGGTAAAAATCCCAATACACTGAAAATTAAAATTTCTTTAAAATTTGCTCAACTTTGTTGTTTTCGAAAGACACTCATATCAAGAACAAGGCATTTTTTTGGGTTTGTAATCCAAGAAGGAAAGTAGGAAACAAAACGATAAAAACATGAAAATTTTCAAGTAAAATTCAGTTTTATACACACTGTTTGTTTGTTTGTTATTTTGTAATAAAGGAAGGTTACGTTCCGACGTGGCCTATAAGCGATGATCTGGCGTATTGTCCGCGTTATACGTAAAATAAAAAGAAAATGCGGTTTTTCTCAAATAACAAGGCGAAATATAGCTTTAATAACGAGCGTTCCTGCGAAAAAATACAAGCCAAACGGTTCAACAATGCGTTGCGGATTAGCTAGAGCGTAGAAATTTAAATGTTAATTATATTGTTTAGGCGCAGACAATGTTTTGCTACCCAGTCATTATGACCGGGTGTTTTCAGACTACGGCTTTTGGTTCTTCTTGGTCGTGTTTTCAGTACGGGGTTGAATGTTTTAATCAGGTTCTATTACTCGCTGCTTCTGTAAAATAAGGAAAACTAATACTTTGAGTGAAATTACACTTTTATGGCGGTCTCGACTGTGTTACCGTGACTAAAGTTTACTAGTATGTGGGCCTGAATTTAATGTCCTCTTTTATGTTTAAATGCTAAATTGATAATGCTGTCGTAGATGCAAAAAGGAAAGGAACAATTTGAATGTGAGGTCGTTGAATGTAATAGGGCAGATTGAAACGCGCGTCGTAATTTACAGTATGCTGCATTAATATCTTCAGATGGGATCAAAATGCATCTTTTATAAAATAAATTTTGAAGACGATTACCAATACTGTAGTGATGCTTTAAGAAAAAAGTGTTGATAAATGTTGATAGTGTTGAAATTCCCCCCAAAGTAATAAACAACACGTCTCAGATACTATTGTCAGTCACTTGGTGTCATCAAAAAGGACCCGCCCCTAAACAGTCACCTTCTCTAGTTTCTTTATGTTGTAGTACGTGCTTTTTTAAAAATTAGAATATATTTCAGATTGTTGAATAAAAATGTGTTTAAACCAAAATACAATACTTTCTTTTTTTTCCTCTCCATATGTTTTAGCTGTAATAGAAAAACTCGATTTTAGCCGTAAAATATTTTTGCTCCAATGTGAAATAAAGTTGAGTTGAGAAGAATACCGGGAACAGACCTTAATTATTTCTCTTTATAAGAAGCCAGAGAATTTCGATATAGAGACCGAAAATCACTATCACAAGACAGACGGCGCCGGGTATTTTTACCGTCCTCAAGATTTGCTGTCCTTGATCAAAGACAAAAAAAGCTGAGCTCTTTCAAAGTAAAAGTATATTAACAGTAAATAAAATGTAAGCAATAGGAAAAAATAATAATAATTGAATATTGATAATATTTACTTATAATAAGAAAATGGTGATCCGGCAGGTTGATGAGGAAGGACCTCACCTGCTATCGAAAGTTAATATCTGCAGATTGGAAATTAGCTTGGTTTCCTGGCGCTCAAGTTCTGAGGTTGATCTAGGTTGGTATACGCTGTTTTACTATTGTTTTGTTAAGAGCCAGGCCACTAGAAAACAATGGCAAAACATTTTAGCCGCCAAAATTTTGGCAAAAATCAATATATTTTATGTCTTTGCCACCAAAATACAAAGTATACATTTATTAGTAATGTACAACTTTTAGGTCAGCGTGCGTTAAAATGTTAATTTGGGGCAATTGTTAACTTTAAAGCATAAATGAAGGAAAACTTATTCAGATACACTATTGCACGGAAAATATGACATATGACAACAAACGATAAGATGACTATTAGTTTTTTAACCTAAGCAAGCCAAATTCATTTTAGCAAGTAATTATGGTAAGGTGACGTTATTTTAAATCCCTGTAAACCAGGTGTTTTGTATTTCTACTTCATACTTAGTGTGTCTGTGTATAAAAATGTTACTATTATACTTTTAATTTTTTTAATTCACATATTTTTAAAAAATGTTTTTAAGGCGTGTTACCATAATTATATTTTTTCAGAATTTTTGATTTTTGATGAACATTTCCCCATACGTCTAAAAATGTGTCTTTTTAAATATGAAACTGCACATACTAGTTCTCTGTTGTAAATTGTGTTTCCCTAAAAATATCCTTTATTCTGTAAAAACTTACTAATGAAATGATAAACCTTATTTTCCAGATACATGCATGCAAGGATTTAACAGTTGATTATAACGTTAGATCACTGTATATTTAAAAATATGAAACAATAAAATCGACATAGAAGGAAACGCTTTTCCTATACTATACCTCGAGAAGCTTTCCACAAAGGTAAAAACATCTCTACAAACTCATGGAAAACAACTATTTGAAACAGTATTAGCTTGCATGACGAGGTACGGCGTTGTTAACTCGCCTTAAGAAGATGATAGGTGATCTTAATTCCCCACCTCGTTCGTTAAACTTAACGATGTCTCAGACGCAGACAGAGCGTGATATAATAAGGACGAAAGTTGATCGCGTTTGTTAGCCTATCCTGGGCCATCGCGTATACACAGCATAACCCCAATTTGCGCCAGCATTGAATGATCCCTACAGACCGGTTTCGGTTTCACCACGCAACCGTAATTCGTGCTGAAATAGATAACCAGGTTGCTCGAGTTGAGTTGTAATTGTCGAAATCATTATTGTTCCCTGGATGGTATTCATTTAACGTTCGTTTTCTTAGATAGATATTCGAGTTGCTTTTGCGATCGTCAATAACACTATATTCTTAGTTTTCGGGTTCGAACCGCGTCGTTGTCGCAGCATCTTCCGACGTTTCGTTCTTACTGTTATGGGACACCTTTTGGGCTGTTACTGCACATTGACTAAGGACTTCAGGAGGGGTTTATATATTGCTTGTTACGGCTCAATGGAAGTTATGCATCAATAAACCATGGAATTTATGGTATGATGTAAGGGATAGCCATCGTTGCGGTTTAAATTGTTGGGATGTTTGCAGATTTCTATAGATCCTCGGACTTTTCTACTGTACTAGTAAGGGTTGCGAGACAAGCTGGGTTTGTTTCACCGATGCACATGTACGCTACTGCACGAACATGGAATCTGATAGATATCAGAGGTTTCCAGATGATTGCGCTCTGGTAGTGAGAAAGTAGTCTGAGAGTTTGAAGATAGTCTTTATGTTGTTCTTCAAGGAACACACGCTACGAAGATACGCTTACTTACGGAAATTAGGGTTAGATGAGGAGATTTGCTGTGGAGAAGGGTTGGTGTAGCGGTTAATGGTATCTTGAATATCTTTCCTAGGATAATTATCGCGGATCAGAGTTTCGGTGATGTGGTTCAGATCTTGAGGAAACAATTGAAATGGCACTTTGGATAAGAGAATTGGTAACAACGCGGCGTTTTTGAGCTTGATGATAGTGTGAGAGGCCATAGAGATATCTATCTATCTACATCATCTGATTTCACCTCATCGGTTTAGATGTACCAACACTTTGACTTAAGGTTATGAAATAATAGGGGTTGTTGTTCGAACGTTTCCATAAAGATAGTGACGACGATAGGAGACGGAGCAGATCCCGTAGCTAAAATAGGTAGAAGGAAGACAAGCTTCAGCCATGTTAGCCAGATCCGGCTGGTTAATAGAGATGAGGATCTCTCTACCCTCTCTATCCTAGCAACCGTCACGGAACATTGTGCCATAACTTTTCCTCTCCGCTGACCCATATAAAGACCTACATAAACCCTCGAGAATGAATAGTCACCATTCAATATGCAGCTTTGAAGATGTGCCATAAGGCGAGAACGAAACGTTGGCAGAAGCTACGACAACGACGCTGTTTCATCCCAGAAACTACGAGTACATTATAAAATGTTTTGTTTTATTCACGTATTTCTACAATAAAATCAGTGCTACGTATAACTTTGTTCATTATTTTGCAAATGGATTACCCATGATTCATTTTACAACACTCACTAGGATTAAAAGGATTAATTAAAATATAATTATTCCTTATAATAAGAGAATTTTATAACTGAGAAACCAGTTGTCTCCTCACAAACCATTGGCTTTAAATGTTTCCTGTGCCAACTAAAATGAATTTGCTGTCGCTAGTAAATAATTTACTTGCGGTAGCTCACATGTTCCATTTGATATTTGCAAGTACTTCCAAAAAAGATTAGAAAAACGAAAGACCACAGAGGAAATTACATGAAAAGACTCAGTTTTAATGAATGAAAGCTGCATGCTTCCTTCAGGTTAGAGCAGGTGCTCCATTTTTATTAGATAAAGTACTTGCCATATGGTTGCATTTACAAAAAGCAACCAACACATTTTAAATTTCCGTCAATTTGTTTGAATAATTATTATTAAACAAACTTTAATATTCGTACATTTCGTATTCATACATTTCGCGAAAAATTCGCTGCGGGTTAGTATATGCATTATTCATCGTAAATTTAAATTAAATGAAAATATATTGAACATGTTCAACTATACGTTGTCGTGCGCTCTTTCTATTCAACAGCGGAAGCGCCGATCATCCATTTTGCACAACTTATTACTGAGTTGCTAATCAGCTGAAGCACGGTTTCATTAACTATTAATATTAATGGTATACGAACACACGTGGTGCTCTTCGTAGGCTTTACATTTCCATCAGTACGGTTTGAGAGAAAGATATATGTATATCGGGTATCCAAAATTTTATTACATAGCCAATATGATGATTATATATATAGGTAGAAGATCATTTTTTGTGGAAGAAATTTTAGGGTAGGAAATGTTCTTCCAAATGCATCTTATATTATATCAATATAAGTGGTCTACAAATTACCCAATAAGCATTTTTTCTTTCAAATGCCATGTGCCACTTAATCATTTACTTTTCGCGGGCGTTTTGAAGTTGAAGACATAACTAAGGAGAGAATAACGAGAGAATGGCTGTTTGAAAATAGTGAACCTGTTTGCGAAAAAAAATGAGGTCCGTATTGATTTTGCCATGGTATTTTTGCGATAATTTCTTGCCATGTTAGTTAAAGTTTAATCGAATCAAATACTTTACTGGGATCCAACAGGTTTATTTCAATGGATATATGTTCATCATTATTAACAATATGTACTCTTAAATACGCTGTGCGTGTTACTTACGTGTTTACATTACAAATTATATCCGACACTCTTTGTTATGTAATTTAATAAATATTCTCTCATTTCAAACGCAAAACATGCTATTTCCATACTGTAGAAAGTTAACACGAATATAGCGTTGTAATCGCCTCGTTTAATATATCGTAATCTTACTGAAAAAAAGTATCAAGTATCCTTCATATTTACGGTTAAATACTTTCGCTAACCCGTTTTCACGGTAAAAAATGCAAAAATATTCTTAGTTCTTTCTTTCTGCACCTTTCTCCATTAACCAAACGCTACATGTATAGTATGGCACTTAGTTACATATCTCGAAGTCTATAATTCTACGGAAACGAAGTAGGAATTCCTCTTTTTCGCGTTCATAAACGTTCCCAGCGTTTACTTTAATTTAGTATAGAAGCAACGTCCGCAGATAATCTAACAAATGGCTCTGCAACGCGTACCGCGAAAGCATTGCCACCTATTTGCCCGTCCGCATTTTCATGACTAGAAAGCATAACTTTACGGCTGTTATCGCGCCGGCATCGGGTACAAAAGTCGCATTAATATAATAGAAGTCTTGTTAACGCGAATATAGACGTGCCCGGTTCAACATACTTACGCCTCGCAACTCGTGCATACCACAATACAACCCTTTTCGTTTCTTGTAATCGCGATGTTGCTGTTTCTTTGGTTTTTGCGTTGTCATCGTCGTTTAATTCTTAGGCCGATTGGTATATAGTCCAGGAGATCGCTACAATTGATATAAGCCACGTATACCTTGCATATGTTATGGAGATGTTACAATATGTAGATTCTATGATGTAGGGTGGCGATATATGACTGGCCACCATATGAAATTGGCTCACTTTTGATCATTTCTGCATATTTTGCTCCAAAAAAAACAATGATAAAACATGTTTGCTATTATGGATATGATTGATACGGTGAAGTCCAGCAGTAGAGATTCTTTGAATTTCTTGTAAATACATGACAAAAACAAAGAACAATTGATGGAATAAGCAGATATTTTAATAAACCATGTTCCTGCTTAATTAGTAATATAAGCAGAGAGCCAAATAGCGGCGTAGGGCAAAGAAGCAGAATTGGTTCGAAAACTTTAGCTGGATTATGTCGTTGTTTTCTAGACGCCAATTTTGTACCTCTTGTTTCTAGATGGCACCAGAAGATATTTTGTTCCTTGTTTTGAAGGATCAGCTGAGAGGCAGTGTGACATGGAGACGCACTCGAAGCAATGCTGATGATGCCAAGTAAGCAGAAATATATCCATTGTGTAGCGTTTTCCCTCCCCACATTGCCTTTACTGTGAGGTTTAATCAAATTGAAAATATTTTTTTCGAAGAACGTAATTGCATTATTTTCTCTTCAGAGGGATAGAATTACAGCGTTAAGGTCGCAGTTTCGTAGGATAGATAGCAATCTTGTGCAATCGATAACCACCAGTTCGTAACAACTTAGGTTTTGTAGTATAGTTTCATAGAAACAAATTTTCACATACCGAGTGATTCATTAAAGTTAATAGAATACTCTCCCCTTGTTCTGAGTCTGCGTTTCTTCAATGCTTTACCTCCTACTTAAAATCAGTTATAAGAATATCATCTTTGCAGAACAATAGACTTCCGTGTTAGTTTGGAGACTTTTCAGGCTTTTTCCGTACGCCAACGACTTAACTGCTGTTATTTCAGATGTCTTTTTAGTTATGTATGCAAATGATAACGCATTTCTTATTTCTAATAAAAACAGAGGGTGCTTCGCTGAGTAGTTGGTGTAGTAGAGATTTGTTACACTGGAAAATGAACAAAAGCAAATGATTCGCTTTCACATTTTGCAAACTTTTAACCTTCAAGATATGCGTTGAATTATTTACAAAGTCATCTTCATAATAACTTCATGAATATATCATACAGATACCTACTAATATGATAACATATGGCGTTAAATCTTCACGGGAGAATGACTAATATAAGCGGCACAAAACCGTCATACGCAGGCACCCTCATCAAACTGGGAGAAGGTCCTTTCACCATGATAATTTCGCTGTAACAAAAGTAATGTCACGAATGGACTTCGTAATGTATAACGTCATCTGCGCGCTAATTTCTCCGGCCGAACCTATGAATTATTTCAATTCAATTTTATTATCGGCCCACACTGGTACCCCAGCCCCCAGTCCGACCGCCTAATTCGAAATTTCTCAAGTACAACACGCCAGTTTCGTACGCTTAACCCCGGTGTGTCTACTTCGCAGCTGTTATACTTCCCATGTTCTTGGTCGGCCTTTTGTGGAGGTCGTTGAAAAAAAATTAAAAATTCTTGCGATGAAAACTCTTTCCGACGGGCTAATTGCTTTTTTCACGCGTCAAATGTTTCATTACCGAATTTGCATGGCTAATAAAAAAAAGGAAATTGTAGCAGCAGGAGGGGGTGGTTTATCCAATTTCATTCCGGGAACATTAAAATTGACTTCGCAAAGTTTCTTTTCTCTTATCGAATTAAGGCAACTTAAGGGATTTCTTCCCGATTGCAATCGGAATATTCTGCGTTCGTGGTACTTTTTACTTTTTACGAGTATTAGCGTGGGTACAAATACTCTATGCGAATCATGAAAGGTGTTTTCTTTTTTCAGGCTGACTCAACCTTCTGGGATTGTAGAAATGTGAATTTTGCGTAAATGGTAGGTCAACAATTTCAGACAATACGACAGGCACCATAGACTACTCTTAAAATATATCTGTGAATAAACAATGTGATTGATAAGTAAAAAACAAAGCTATTTACTTTATTACTTTAAACAGATCACCCTGTATTTGATTACATTTTTAGTTTCTTCATCTAGAAAATGATTTCATATGTCTATTTTTAGCAAATTACGAGATATTTATAATTTTGTTTAAAATCACCTAAATGTGGACAAATATATTTACTTTAAAAAATCGAGAATGCAAAAACATTTTAGCCTAAAGCTTTATCAGATTAAAGTTGCTTACTTGACTCTATTTAGAAATGGTGTTGAAACGCCTTCGGAATACACAGCGTAGTGGTACCAGATTTTAACCTTAATTTGACAAAAGATTAATTAAGTCTAAGATCGCCAAAGTTAATGTGTTTTGTTTAGTGTTGTCAATGTGACCAAATTATTAACATTAGAAACCATTTGGATGAAATTTTCAAAATCAAGGCTCGTCTTTGACTGCAAATAACTACGTAGGCCCAAAATTTCGAATCAATATCTTAAAAATATCAACGTCGATTCTTTTTGTTTTTGGGATACAATGTCCAAAAGGCAGAACTCGCATTTAACTGCAAGTATCTCTTTTACTTAAAACATTAAACATATACACGAAGATGTTAGCGGTATCAATTTTCCATGGGATGGTTGCAGAAAAAGTATGTAGCTCTACTTAAAGAAAAAATACGTTTCTAGTGTTTAAATTTTGCGTTGGCCAACAGGCGTTGTCATTCTCTTTTAATGAAAGATCTGTTAATATAGTCAAATCATTTTTAGCAGTAAGAGAACCAATGGAGCAATTTCTAGCTCAGCTGCAAATACCCTCTTTGTAAAAGTAGAACTGTACATAATGATCGTTGTAAGGGAATCGTCACTATGAGAAGTGCACGTACTTACATAACACTTAAACAATGTTCTGATAAAGATACAGAGTTATATCGAATCAGGTTTGGTTAAACTTTTTATGGAACTTATGACGAAAGATAAATGTAACAAAAACGTTATATTTGAAAGAGGACAGATGCAGTGGTAGTTATATAATTTGAACTAGTTGCGAAAGTGCTGCTACTTGCGTTTGGATCTCAACAGAAAATTTGACCTATGCAAGTCATAGTTACTTGAACTTCGTATAGACCGTTGGAAGGAAGCACTTCTTGGATAAGAACTTTGAGAGGCTAAAAAATGTACTACACAAGAAATTGTTGTAAATGGTTGTGGTTTATGTAAAATCTTTAAATATTTTCAAATCAAAAGATTTGCAGAAAGGAAAACGACGTAGGACGTTACTTGAATTTGGAAGTACTAGAAGACCAATGAGTACTTTGATATGGTAAGTATTGTTTTCCAAACTAATCCTCGTTACCTTTTAGTTGTTCTGCTTTTCTGTTTTGGTGGAATTCAAGCATCATCCATTGTAACTAAAAGGAATATGTCCAATTATATGGCCGAGAATGTTTCATTTTTATTTGAATTAGGCGCACGTTGACAAATTCCTACTCTTTGTAATGCACAATAAATATTGTTAACATTTTCGAAGTACCTACCTAATCTGTGGTATATTACACAATATTATACTAACAACAATACCAATACGATTATTAACAATTCAATACCAGTAACGTTTAACAACGCCTGCTAATATCACAGGCATGTTTCGCGCTTCTGGTAGCACCGATATTAATTATATTAGCTATAATATTGAACTGTCGGATATGCGACAGGTTTAATTATGGTGTTTGGCTTGGTTGCTGCGTGCCGTTCACGAGATCCCTGACGCGTTGTTATTTTACAAATTAGTATGAACATCATCCCCTAATAATTTAGTTATGCATTGTCGAGATTTATGTAATTTGCGTGCTCTACATGTTTAAGTGGCAACGTTAACAATGCAGCCCTAAATATTATATCATTACCGGTACAATGAGAACGTCTAGTAGTGGCCTATCCTGTAATATGCGCGGCATCCACATGGATCGGTGAATTGTGCTTGCGTCTCGGTTATGAGAAGCGCAATTTGCATTCTCGCAGGCCACATGTTAATGTACTTTTTAACATGATGTCTGGGATAGTGATGCATAATGTTGACGTTGACCTTTAAACAAGCTGTTAAGTTAACATTAAAAAATTACCAAAAAGTTTAGAACCAGTTTCCACACGGAAGATTATTACATACTAGTATAGGCTATTAAGTTTCTACAAACGATCTCTAGACGGCGCTATTGATTTCTATTTTCATAAAATTCGACATTTCTTTCAGTGTAGAAGATTGGATTCCATTTCACAGTTTTCTGTCTCTAGCAAGTTCCATTCACAACCTTTATTATTTAAAACTCCAGCTACTTGATTATCTCCAGATTTTCTAGGACGTTCTGTTCCTCTCTTACTTACTTTAACCTTCCATATTTACCTTGCTGCTTTTGCAACCGACATCCTCACCATATGAAAAAAGGCCTCTCTTCTATTAAAATGGAATCTATCCTGTACACGGACAGCATTTATAGGTTTAGGTCAAGGATAGTTACATCCCTGAGTTTAGCCTAAACCGCTACAGAATTTCTAACCGAAATAATGACAGCAACAAGTGATGTATTAAAGCAGTGGACAAGCAAGTGGCTAATTTTCTATCCGTTGCTATCTGTTTATCTGAATGAATGCTTTATAGTCGTCCCAAGGAAACGGCGTGGATGTCAGGAAAAAAGACCCATTGAAGGAACGTCAAAGCAGACGAGAACGCTAATTGGTTCGTCAAGTACTGCATAACGGAAAGCTTTCTGTTAGGTCTGTGTTGGAAAACACAAAACCGAAGTATATATGTAAAAATCTCAGTGGGATAGGTTAAGAAGCACCTTCAAGACAATCTAACTTACGCATCCATTTGAACCACTATAATACTTTCTTGGAAAAAATTTTGCGAGGCAAAAATTCTAGAAAGATATAATATTTTTAGTGTTTTAGGTTTCTATTAAATACAATCTTGTCTTTAATTCGGTTCCATTGAAATTTCGTTTTGGAAATAAATTTTAAAACACTTTTATATTCAATCGAGAACCTTAATTCACATTTTACTATCAATTTTCGTAATTCTAATTGCATCGCTCGTGAACGACGATACCTATGGGCAATAAAAAGCGGCAATATTCGCGAAAACGTAATAAATTCCTATCATTCCATCGTCGTTCGTCCCTACGACGACGCTATAGGAGAGTCAAATGTTGAAAAACAATTGATTCTTCTTTTTTACACCTTTCGCGTCGGATGAAAGTTCTTGATGTTATTATAATATGCAAATATACCCTCACCGTAATCCATTTTATAACGTCGTAAAGGCTCCTATATTGTTCGCGTTTAAAAGTTAATCTCTTTTCCAATATTTTCGCCGCGATGCGGCGCCGCCGAGAACCGAAAGCCGGGAGGATGTGCGTTTTTTTTTTGCAACCACTGATTTACTAAGAGTGTATGACTCCGCTGGCTGATTCCTCCGGGTTTTATACACGAAATAAGACAAGAACAAAGTGGTCTGGCTTTCAGATGTAGCCTACATAAATATTTCGAAACGTTTTGAAACTTCGCCATTATGCTAACCTTGCTTCGTTTAAATTCTTTTCCATTTTAGGTTCTACATCGCGAATAAAAAGTTTGTAATAAATAAATTTTATACAGCGGGTGCACCCCAGAAAAAAATGTAGCGTTTTCTTTTACAATTATGGTATACAGGTGGAATTACTTGAATAATTTGTAAGTAATTAGTTTTATAAAAAAAAGGTTAATGTGAAAGTTTTAACGCAAATTAGTACCAGAGAACTGCAATACACTCCGGAATTTCGTGAACCATATTGATAAAATACTAAAGTCACGTATTACATATCAATGTCCCAAGACCTTCACGAAACTGATTTTGAAAGTTATACGTTAAGGACATATCCGTAACACAGCTCGAAATTTCTTGAATTGTTCTTTGTAATAGTTTGAATTTTTAATTTTCCAACGACATCGATAGATTCCTTTAGTTTTAGTTTTGATATAAAAACTGGTAACTGATGTATTAACATCATTAATCATCATCGTACAGTTATCTTAAGATGGTTGCTGGTCCCAAACTTGGCGCCAAATTGCATCGGGGCTGATCGCAATCTAAATGAAATTGTAATAATGTGACTACATACTTTTGAAATTAATATTTTTACTGATTAAATGAAACTCCTTTAATAAATTAGCTCTTCAGCTTCTCAGATCGTGTAATTCTTGGGTAATTGGTAGTCATGCAGCAAGAAACAGATTTTAAAAATAACAACGTTTTATTACAGAAGATGATAAATATGAATGATGTTATAGTTAATGATAACAAATACAAAATACATAAAATTAAGATTTACTACTGAGGATGCGGGTCCCACAAATTGGTAAAGGTAAATATTAATTTGACTAAATTACTAAAAAGTATAATAAAAAGAATATATAACTTAACGATTCAGAACAACAGGTTTGAAATAAATATTAATATGCAGATAAACAAAAGAATATAGGTGACTTCGCGTGATTGTGAGTGTGGTTCGTTGGCGGGAAATGATTAGCCTATTCTGGACAGCGACTTTCCTGATGCTAGTGACCAGCTCTACTTTATGCACTATTTAGGCTGCGGTTAACGGCTCTACTTCGCGAGGCACCTAGCGTACATTTGTGTACGTTATAATAATGGTGCAATACAACCTACTTTACTTTTTTATTATTTATTCTTCGCTGTGGCTTTTATCGTCACGACGGAAAACTAATTATATCCTCTTCTGTGAGATAAAGAGAATTTCTTATACCTTGCCTAGCTTCTTGGGCAGTTGGAGTTTGATGCAGCCAACTCCTGATACCTAGACGCTGATCGCATGTCTTATCACCTTGGTCCCTGGGAGAAAATCATAGAAGAAGTTTTATGATAATCTTAATCTTTATTCTCAAGCCATCTCTCACCAATCATAACGCGCACAAAATATCATAAGGAAAAAATCAATACCTTTTCTTGGGTCACACACTTGCGTAATTTTTACATATAAAATATTAAGAAAATATGCACATAACATAGAGGGGTGAAATAAAAAGTATATCTAAAATAAATACATTCGAGAAATTAAACAAATAAACTCTGTTATATAAAAATAAATAAATATAAATTTAAAATAATGCTTAGAAATGGAGATCCCGTTACAGTCTTACGAAAATCAAAATGACAATTATTGCCAATTAGAAAGGGAGATGGTGCATGATCATATAATAATTCTATTGTAATTGACCGGGTGGGATGAGAGAGGTCAACAGTAACACTAACAGGGCGACTAATAAATCCCGATCAGCGGAGGTAATAGTGAGAACTAGATATAGCAAACGTCCATCACAATTTAATACCTTATTCACGTAAAGAGTTACAAAAGGTTAGAAATTCATGAGTTTTGGAACGTATTATAGATGAAATACGGTAAGTTGAAGTATTATGACAGGTTTATCTAAAATAGCAAATCCTTATTATTATTTCTTATATATTATGTGCACTATTAATATAAAATACGTTACAGAGATGTAAAAAATAAAAATTGTTGATTTGCTCGTAACTAAAAGCCTCTTCTAAGGCTTGAAATAAATGTAAAAGAGTGTATCTGATCACACCGTTTTTCGTTTATTTCAAACCCTAGGAGAGGTAAAGGACATTCACATTTTCAGGATAGAATCTTTTCTTAGCCGCAGTAATAGCTTCAGAATTAGGATATAGATCATTATTGCATCCAAAGCAGTATCTCTTATAATAGTGAAGTGAAATGTTGTAAGTTTCATTTATTATTATTTGCCAAACAAATTATAATTGTACATGTGCAAAAAAGGTTATTTACTGTGTTCTAGAACATTACGTATTTATGTCTACATTTACAACTTCACTCCTTTTAAATAATTTACTTACGTACATCAAAAGGTATATGTTTGATGTTTGTTTCCATTATTCGCATTACTCAATTAAATTTCATACGGCTTAACGTGCGTAACGCCTAAATTAAATTACCACATCGACGTTTGTAGGTAAAGGAATAAATGAAATAATCAAGAGTCCGTGTATGTAAACATGTAATTCTCCATTTTCGATTTAAAACGTACATTTGGACGTATCCGGGAAAAAGCTAATTAATTTGTTTAAAATTGAAGGGACGTCATGTGTGTTGCGAGGTGTTTTCGTACGTTGAACCTGACGTAATGTGGTTTTTCCATGCGGGCTTTCAAACTAGGCATTTTCACATTGTTGCTGAAAAATGAATATTTTACTGCTTTAATTTAGGTTGTCAAAGGAACAGGGAGGCTCTACTAGCCTTTGGTAGTTGTTTACAAATATTATTCACTAAAATGTAGAGTTAAAAATGGTAGAAGAAAGAATACGGGTTTGCTAATGTTCTTGTGCGTATTTCTGGAGTTCTGCAAAGTAGCTGTTTACGAATGTGATTGTCTATTCATTCTATGAAAATCTCTGCCCCCTTAAAGAAACTTTGTAATTAGGAAAAAGAAAAAAATCTCTGGGGTCAGATCCGGACCTCAATTCGTACATTTTTACCATGGCGATCCCTGAAAGGTGAGATGGTGATGGTCTTCGTAGAACAAAACTTCCTCTTTCCTCAAATGTGACTGTCTTCCCGGAATTTCTATTTTCAATTGGTTCATTGTATTACATTGCGCTCGACAAATGGTGTTTTTCTCACTAAACTAAAAATAGCGAAAAGTATTCTGATGCCAAAAAGGGCCCATATTTTAATTAATTATCGTCCGATTTCCACTTATGATGCAGTTTTTCATACGTTGAATGATGTTTATGATCAGCCTAATAGAGGAAAATCCGTGATGGGTCTATATTTTGATTTATCTAAAGCTTTCATATCTAAGATGGAACAATGCGGTATAAGACGTGAAGCGCTAGATGTCTGTAGGTCGTACCTCCCTGATCGGTGTATCAGATCTTTTTCTGCCGCTTCGGCCGTTAAGTGTGCTATTTCGGAGGAATCTATGTTGGTTTCTACCTTGGTTTTGATCTACGTGAATGATTTTCCGTACGTCTTAGATGTCGTTGCGTGTCCTGTATTGCGCCCGGTTCAACGGTAGGCTGTGATAGCGTCTCTGTATTTAAGTCTGTTGAGAAATTTAGTTCCTGGTGTGATTCAGATTATTTTGCGTTGAATATTGAGAAAGCATGTATGCTGCATTACACATTCTCAAACGTGCCTCTCAAGTTTTTATATTGCAATTAATGGTAAGTCATCTGCTGAGGTGGATGCAGTAGAGTTTCTGGGTTTAATTGTAGTAAGTTGGCATCAGCTTATTGCGGTTTGAGGAACTTGCGCAGTATTGTGGGTGCGACTTATTTGAGATCATTCTATTTTGCTTACTTTAAATCGCGCTTTCGATAAGCATTATAATTTGTGGGGGTTCTATGCGGACTTCTCCACTGTTCATGTGTGGCGCAGCTTCTCTGGTACCCTGCAGACTGTTGACATCGTTTTACATATTTGAGCTCATTATATTTCTAAAACAAGATGAAAATATTTACACACGCAATAATCAAATATATGACACGATGACCTCAAGACAAAATAATGATTTTTCAATACCACCCCACAGGCGGAGGTTGTCCGAAACCGGTCCGTATTATAGCGCAATATCTTCTTCTTTTTCGAAACCGATCTACCCAACGCAATTGTTTCTGCGATGTCCTGGCGCCGGAAGTATACGGGTGTATCCAAGTTTCATTTTGAAGCTCCGGCTTATTTCGCTGAAATTGTTTCAACAAGCTTTTCAAAATGTTTACTCGAGAGCGATTTGGTTCTGAGTGAGTAAGCGCGGCACCTGCGCTCGGTTAGCTTTGCCGTTCCCAAATCTTCAGTCAACATATGATTCAAGATGCTTACGCCTTCTGCTATTTCTTTAATTTTAATTTGATGGCCTTTTATTACTATTATTATTATTATAGTCTGGCCTCAGATGGCACAGATCGCATTGGTCAAATAGATCTATTATAGCAAGTTGCCCTTGTGTGTGTTAGAATAGATGAAAATAAGCTTTAGTACTACCCTAGGAACTTCTTCCTACAGTTTAAGGTTCAAAGTTCAGCAAGGAATGGCCTACTGAAAGATTAGTGTCGTGTACGACTGGTTGCAAAGCATTTGCATAGAAAGTGTTCTGCCGTCTCCAGATCTTCTTGGCATAGATGACAGGTTTGATCTGCATCTTTTCCTAGTTTGAATAAGTGATGTCTTAGGGATACATCATCTACCAGAAATCCTGCTAGTGGTCTCAGGTACCCCTTGCTAAACAATAGCGTTATTTCTGCTGGGTAATATAAGTACGAGATCCTTTGATGTCCTCCCATGTCTTTATTACTTGTTTTATGTGCCTCTTTTGGAGCCTCTTTGGAAGGGGTTAGGACCAATAAAAGGCAAATTCGCTGTTTCTTTGGTCAGTTTATCTGCCTTTTCGTTTCCTTCGATACTTTGGTGGCTTGGGACACACCGCAATGTGGTTTTTGCGTCTCCAGTTGCCTTAAATTGTCTTCCAAAGACCAAGATTCGTATGTATAGGCTTTTATAGCCTTCAGAACTACCTGGCTGTCACTGAAGGTCACGTCTAAATTCAAGTGCCCAAAATTACGAGACTTTCAGTGCGGTATTCTTCACTCCTTTAATGCCATTGTTTATCATTACTTCTAGGTAGTTCCAATAAAAAGGAATAAAACACGCAATATAATAAAACTAGAATATGTTATTATTATATAATTCTTTAATGGAACATTACTGTATTACAAAAATAAAAACACTCATTACTTGTTTTAACAGCCTTATCATTTCATCTGGCTTCATGTATGTATACGTCTGCAACAAAGCTAATAAATTATACGGTTAAAATTCTCGGAATGACGACGACGCTTACGTCCTATCTACCATAAGTACATGTTGTACCAGCAAATGAGGAAACAGAATTACCTACGTATGATGGCGCTGGTTAGGTATTTTCCCAGAAATAAAACCCATGCGACGCATTGTAAGATAATAACACCGCTGCCGCAGCTGCTACAACATCTTCAATCAAACGTATAATTACGACCGCTAACGAATGATGATAAATTATACAGTTATGGAACGTCGCACCCCGTAATAAGAGGAGCCCGCTAGGTAATATCTTCTTCTTGTTCTCTGGCGGGTATTACAAGTATATCACGTAAATGGCAATTCGTATAATTGTTGCGAATTAAGCCGTAATAAAATAAAGGGTATTATTTCGAATTCAATTTGCGATTTCGGGAGTAATTTGAAGTGATATTTTAAAGGAAGGCAATGAAGATACAATTAGCTAAAATACCTTCGACTAGGATACACTATGACACCTTTTACTTAACTTTACTTATTTTAATTGCACGCAATAGCCTTGTATATCTTATAGTACTTTCGTTTTTCTTAAACTCATTGATCTATACGCCTAAGGACATATGGGATGTTGCCTTACATTCTATCGGACTTGCGGCCGATGACCTAGCAGAATATACCCCAACATATCAAGCCGCTTAAAGTTATAGTAAAGGTGTTACCATCAATTTTTCTGGTTAATGTTTATGGTGTGGGATGACCACCATTTAACGTCGTAAGGATTCATTGCCTGCGATTGAAGACAATGTCCTCCCCAGAGATTCCAGGATTAAATTCGTTTTTCCGAAGGGACACATGAGACTGTTACAGCTTGCTATCTCCTGTTCTTATCACTTTTTATTACTAGTGCTTCTACATGTGCGTGAACATCGTATCTAGTTTTTTAGTGTCCCAATTAAAAGCCTTCTCATCAAGGTTCGAATTTAGATTATGATATTGTTTTGCCGAAAGATTTTTGAAAATGTACATATTTTCTTTACTTTATTTTTATATTCTTGTTTTGAAATAAACAGGAATATATGGTGCTTTGAGTAGGTTAAAATGTTTTTTTTTTCTTTTATTAGTATTATAAAATTAATGTTCATTTTATCTTATTTTTGGGGGCCGCACTCATAACGATATTATACTTGTGTATTTTCTATTTGCTGTTATTAACTGTAGCTTCATTCATACTTTTCTTTGTAATAAAACATTGCCATTTTGTGGAATCAATCTTTAATTTCTCCTACTCAACACTTAAGGATCGCACGACCTGAGAAAACTCCATGCTACGAAATTGGAAAAAGGATATCTTTTAATAATTAATCACTGACTACTGTCAAATGTAGGTAGTTACCTCATTTAGTTTGCAATCAGCACCATCACATTTTATATAATTTACTGTAGAAACATTATTTTACATAATTTAAACACGCTGTATAACACAGGTACTAAATTGACACCCCTTGACCACCCCATTTCTCGCTACAAAAACATTTATTGTAATTATGAAATTAATATAACCACACATTATACACGTTCTTAGCATTTCCACTAAAAAAGGTAATAAACGAAACCATTTACTTATTGTGATAGATCGATACAAACCTACAATAATCAAATAACGGCGATGACATAACTTGGAAATGCTTCACAAGCTCTCGTTTCATTCATCTAGAAAATGTAACGATGTTGTTCGTATCGTTGGTATTACACTGCATACAATAAAAATCGCATTTCAACGTAGACATAAATAAACTTTTCTGGGAAAATAGTCAAGTCTAATGACGACGACAGCTAACAAGAAGTAACTACGTTACATAAAACCGTATCTTTATAGCTCGTCATCGCGAGTTAGCGGCTAATTTGAACCGTTACACCATCCAATTAAATCTGCAATTCTGGTAACAAAATACCGATAAATAAATGATTAACGTTGTTGTTAAATCCTGTAATTGTGGTGGTTCTATACGCTTTTTCTTGCCGGAAACTTGGGAGATTTTTGTTTTAGTATTCGTGATTTTGGTATTCGGATATTATTCCGAATATATGTGTGAAATAATATGAGTTTGGTAAAAGATGCTTTTGTATATTTTCATTTATTTCCAAGGTTTGCTTTTTCAACTGCTTTTGTATTTAATTCTCGTCATTATATTAGTTTAACATGTTTTAGGAGGAGGATATGTTTTACTTACTTGATTCTTTTTTAATTTTATTTTCACTTCGCATTTACTCAATTTTCAAAAAGCTCAACATATTATTTATGTTAACACTGTAATTTACTTTCATAATAATATCCACAAAAAAATAAGCAAAAATAGTTTCTGGTGTGCGAAACGACTTTTTACAGGAAAAAGCTCTGTAAAATATGGTTTTGCTTAAAAAGTAAAATTTATGCATTGCGTATATCACCAAACCAACACCATATGAGCCATATAAGCATTACCCTTAGCTATAAACCTGTCACGGTATTTTTCTAAACAATGCAGACGATTAATATGATTCCTAGACAATAGAGAGAATATACAAAGTACGCATTATACACATAGTTATGCGTCGTGTAAAACAGCTTAAAAAGCTGATGTGTTATGTAGAAATTATGTGTCAATGCTTGTATGCCTCCCATATAATTTTGACCGATGTTAGTTTTCCAGCATACAGCACAAACAGGATGCATTATTGTTATGTGCGTAATTTTGGGCAGAATTATGATTCGTATAAAATAGTCTTTACAATACAAAAACAAGAATCATCGGCGCTATCTTCGACGCTTCAAATTATTATTGTTTTATTCCGATTTAGAATCCGTATCTTTCCACTGCTAATTTCTGTATCATTCTTAGCCTAATTTCATAGTATCCTATGTGAACACTGCTTTAGGATATAAAGATATTACTTAAGGAATTGCTATCTTTAAATCATTGAATTATAAATGCTTTCGGCGAGTTAAGCGTAGATAGATAGCAATGGTATTCAAATCTGCCCTCAAAGAAATTAGGATGAGGTGCGTAATTTAGCTGACGTGAGAATTAGAAAATGTGGAAGGTGATGATGATAATGGTAGGCATTGCGTCCGTCAGAATAAGCTGGCTGATTCATTCAGTCAATAGCATCATATTCCATTCGGTCGTTTGCTATCCTGGCGTGGTAAAGTCGATCATTATCAACGATTAAAGTAAAATGTTCACCGATGGCGGCAGCAAATGGTATAATGTTTATTCTAGAACAATACCTTATTAATTAAATTGCGAAAGCTTAGCGACTAAAAATTGAGTCTTTTATTTCTCTTCGTGTCTCGTGTGGCTGTTGTACCCAATAATATTTACTCTTTCGATTGATCCTACCGTTGTAAAGTCATATTCGTACTCAACCTAAATTATTGTGTTCTCATTGATCGCTAGCTCTCTTCACATTTGAATAATAATTTTCCATACTTGGCGATAGCTTTGCTTTGTGATCGTTCCAAAAACCAATACGTGCTAGATAAGAATAGTAGCTGCAGAAACTTTATTCATTTCAATAACGAACCATTTCCGCCATCTAATGGACTAAATTTAAATGGCCGTTTATAGCTACTTATAAAAACTAGCGAAATATAATCTCGTTTGCGGGTCTGCGTGTTGCAAACGATTAAATGCAGAAGCTCGTTTTTCATGCAAATTGTAATTTCCTACTTTACGCTACCGCTATATTAGTATTGTCTAAAAGTTAATGATTAAAATTTTATAGTAGCTAGCGATTAAGTTATATACGTGTGTAGCGCATAGCCGCTTTAATTATTAACTGCAACGCTTACAGAGTCATTACTGAGAGATAAGAATAAATTACAATACGTACGATCAGCGGTCCTTAGCTTCTAACTGTTCACCGTTACTGCCTTGGCATTATTTTGACTTAATTTACTAAAAGCACTTAGCGAGCGTGCGAATGGTTTTGTCACTGCCATGGTACATCTGTTCCCTTTAATAACAACATAATGAGTAGATTTTTTTCCTGCGATTTCAAGACAGGATCATAAATTTTTAATCCTTCATCAGAAATGAAAATGATTTTAATTTGTATGAAAGGGACGCACCTGAAGAACATTCTATCATTAATCAGGTGAGAATTAAGCTTAGCGGCGGATGCCTTTTACTAAAAGCGATTCACGTAATATCTAAAAAAAGGAAAAATGATTAATGCATACAGTCCGCTAATCGTCTACTGTTCTACTCTAGAAATGATATGATAGTAATAGTATTATCTTTGTCTCACGCGAAAAGGGCGGCAACAAATTATATGTACAGTAATGTTACTAACGACCAGCCAGCGCCACCCACACATCCCGTTTAGTGACTTCAGTTTGTCCACCTCTCCAAATTGAAGGTCCCTCTAGTGATGGAGCGCTCGATTTCTAGAGTAGTAATTCTTTTTCTGGTCTATTGTATAGGAAATGAGGGAGGAGGATATTATAAATCAAGCTAACGATGGTAGCGGTGAAGGGAGAGAATAACCTCTTTTGCATTCCATCTTCCCTTTTCCGCGGTCAGGTCGATTTAATCGTTTTAAGGCCTTTGATCTAATTGATTATACAATCATATTACATAAACTGTTGGTTTGGTTCCCTCCTTCCTTAAGCTGATGCGCTCGTCAGCGTAAAAGCTAAGCGGTTTACAGTAGATACGCTTCTGAGGAGTTTCTGCTAACCACTAGGGTCCCGTAGGGCTCTAACCGAGGATCACTCTTTTCTCCTTTTAATCAATAACTTGCTGCTCAGGATGGACTACTCTGTTCTCAGTTATACTGATGACATCAATGTATACTCTGAGGTGGCCGCGCTTGATGATGCTCGTATAGTTCCACGCAATCTGAATATCATGGTGGAAATGTAAACTTACTCTTAACATCGACAAATGTTGCATAGTACCGTATTGGTGGTGGTGCCCTGATGCGCTGTACTAGGTTTGTGCACCTCTGGGTTGTGTTTTACCTTTGAGTCCCACATCTCGGGGTGCCCCCCGGTGCATCCCAACTGGGCTCTTTATTTATTGAACTTTCGCAGGAAAATAAACATTCTAATTAAATGCTAGATACGTAAGCAACGCCAGTTACCTGCATTGCTTTGATGTAAAAGTCGACTATAATATAATTCGTTTTAACTTTTGATATTCGAGTTCTGTGAGAGACGTTTCTAGTAGTAAACGAACCACGCTGTCTTATTTTCAGTGCAATTTAAACTGTACGAAAACACGTTTTGTTTTCCAAGTAGATATAGCAATCCTGCGATCAAAGAAACTAAACGAAATAGGAAAGTTACATACGTTATGGAGCAAGTTTTATATCTTTCCAGTGCATAATTCCATATTACATTTATTCGCTTACAGTTGGTCGCATCTCAAAACTGGCTCTAAGAAAAAGAGAGATAGAGTGAACGGTATTAAAATTTCAACAGCCGCTGAACGCTGCTTCATTTCTGTACTTCAGTTACTCTATATCATCATGCACGATTCTAGTAGGAACTGACATAATGGAAAAGGTATGCGATAATCTTTTACCTCGTAAGCGCGAGTTTAGCGAGAGAAGGTTAAGACTGAAAGCATGCATGCTTCAGGTTTTTTTGCTTATATTATTACAACGTAAATTTATGATAGGAAGGTTTTAGTTAAGTTGAGGGTGTAAAATTTGAGCAGTATATTAACTCCTTGTTTTTCTTTTAAGTATTTAAAAACAAGTTTTCATAACAACAATATTATTGAAGTATTGTTGGATGTAGTAGGTAATCTTTTAGCTCCTGAAGCAACAATAGAATCCTGTACTCACGCTCAAATGTATTATACGTAAGGGATACCGTTTAAGTTTTTACAAAAACAAAGAAAGAAAAATGGTTTTGCAACAAATCGTTTTATTTTTTGTCAAAATATTTACCATTAAAGCAATTCTCGAAACACTTTTCTGCTCTGAAGGTGATATCTCCAAAGTAAGCATGGGGGCGTTTCGACCCCACGGTAACACACATGCCGATCCTCTTCAATCGTGTACTTTACGAAATTCATCACAACCAGGGCGGAACTCAGGTCAAACCAGTTGTAACCAGTCTTTTTTTATGGTGTCTCATTCCCAAAAGTTGGATAAATGTGAAATTTACAATTTTTCACAAAATTGCTTTCTTTAAACCCTTATTGTAAACAAACTACTCGGCCGATTTTTGCCCTGTCACTTCTTCAACAATAACAAGTCTCAAATTTGATGGCAATAGTAACGTCAAATCTCAGTAGCGTTATATATACGTTGGTTTATATTGTAATTTGTATCCGAGTCAAACTCATTCGAAGTTGTGCCAGTTCTAATTGGGCCGAATCTGACTCATTCATTATGACGGAAAGCGCCAGTTCGCAGGCTTTGCGCAGACACGAATAACACTTTTTCAGAATAACTGTATTATACAATGCGTCAGTCACTACTAAGTCAGCGATTTAATCTCACAAAACCTATCATTCCTATTGACACTTCCTCATGTCTAACTTACAAAGAAAAACAATTACAGCGTTGGCTGTTTAGTACGAACTCGGGTTTTAAGCCTTAAATGACCTTCTAGTCATATACAGCAATAATCAGCCCATGATCACCTACGCCTCTTGGGCTACCAAGGGACCGAAGGAAATAAAAAGGCAAATAAGCTGGTCAACGAGGCAGAGCGAACATGACTTTCGCCAAAGATAACAAAAAAGCGCTGTCGTTCTGCAAAAGGTAGTAGTCCTAAAATATTGATTATTTAAACTAGTAAAAGTTGAAGATCAAATCTGTTGTCTTAGCTAAAATGATCTGAAGACGGCAGAACACATTCTACGCAAATGTCATCAGGCGCACACGATACCAACATTTCAGTAGACCATTTGTTGTATCTACTGAACTGATCTGAGAATAGTACTAATAGTAATAAAAGGCTTCATCTGTTCCAACACACACAAGTGCATTTTGTTACAATACATCTGTTGAGGTTGCAGTGACCAAAGACAGCAGTACCATAGCTCGATTTTAATAATAGTGAAACCTAACATTCAATTCAGCACATCATCCTCTTCAAATTAAATTTTGTTTTTCAGTAAATATGATCAAAAGAAAGAAATGCGGAGGTGAGCACTAAATGTTCGCAAAATATCTTTTGCTCCAACAAAGGACATTCTATTACATGTACTATTTTCTTTTTAATGTTCATTTTTGACTAATACGCGTTGCTAGGCGATGTTAACGCATAACACGAATGTTAATAGTTTATTAAAAGAGAAATGAAAAAATAGACTGTTTAACTCGATACCTTGGGAATTGTCGATATCGCGCCAAGGAAGTCGTAACTCCATATTATTTGAATTATTTGAATTATTCGAATAAAAAAAATGGATTTGTTACGTCACTACTCCAGTTCTGTTCTATACCTCAATAGTCATCGTTACAACTATGTAACTACAGCCACTATTTCTTAGCATTCCGAGGGATTATATATGAAATCTGTAGTAATTTAGCACGAGGTTACGCAAATAGCTCGCATGAGATCACATTCTGAAGAACAATAGACGAAATCCTTTTAGCAAGCTTCCACGTAAAGCCCGTAAAAGTTTATTTCAAATACCCCACCACCAATTACATATTACGTTACCGCAAGAATAATGTCCGGCTTGACCACGTAGTATAATACCGCGATGAGCCATTTTCCGACTTTGCCGAGCACTTACCGCAGCAGCGGCGGTTCCCACTCGTGGGAATTAAGTAAACTAAAAATCCACTTGACGATTCGCTAGCTGCGGGACTAACTATCTCCTGCTATTCTTTCGCTTTATATCTTTTTCTCCGGCGACGAGCTAATTCTCTTTCGACTTACGTAGAATATAGTTAGTGTCTCTCGATTACGATTGTAAACTTTTGTTACGTATATTTAATCTTGTAGCAGCAGAAAATAAACAGGAGAAGAAGTGTATTTCACATTTACTCTGTATTGTCGGTATTAACTGTGTAGATGAGAAGGAAACTTCGGGTATATGGAAATGAGGAGCAAAACAAAAGAAACGCTTATTGTAGTGCATAGAATTTTGATTAAATTTTAAACTGTGCCAGTGCATATTTTTCGTTTTATTTAGCGAATGTAACCGTTTTCAATTACTTCTTTGCTATTTGAAGAAATGTAAGTTGTTGTATTACGGGTCAGGACACGGAATGCCTCGCACTCCAAGGCATCGATTGCTATAATCATTAGTCGGCCCTACTAGAATATTACCGAATTCGGAGGTATTCTAGCCTTCAGCAGGGACTTTTTAACGTGCCAAACAACGTATTGACACGGGGTCTACGATTTTACGTGCTTATTTGATCAGAAGGCATTCTCCGATTCATGTCCGTAATTAACAACTACGATGGTCTACAGTAATAGGTAGAATCCACAGTATTTTATAATGATTATTTACGTGCAACATTTTAAAATAATTATTTACATAAAGAAAAGTACAGCATACAATTGCAGCTCACCAGTTGCGGCATATTTCAGCCATCTTCATCATCTAAATGATTAATATTTAATAACTATTTATTGCCATCTAAATGTATGAAGTTCCTGGATATTGGAGAAAAACTCCCGCTCTCTTCTTGAAGATCAGCACATTTACAGCAACGATTACATCTTTGCTATGAGAAAATAAAATGAGATCGCTGGAAATGGAGTTTCAGGTTGTAAAGTAATAGTAAACAATTGCTGACTGAAGATGGACTGGAGTCTGGTAACCATTGAAACACAACCAATATGAGCTTAATAATATTTCTAGAACTAATGAAGATAATTGACAATTTTTTGAAGTAACAAAAGTTAAATTCCAATAGATATCACTTCAAACAAAATTGTATAAAAGATGACCAAAAAAAATCACATTTGATTTGCATTGTATCCTCTTTTAATCAAGTATCTTGTGATAGAAATATCAAATAGACATCAAAGATGCAGCGTTACACAATTAAATAGCGCAATTTAACTACGAAAACAGATTTTAAATGTGGGGAGAGATTCGTTGACGATTAAGCGATTAATCGAAAAATTTGGAGAAGTTACTTCAGTTATCCATAAAAAAAACTCTGTCAGCAGCAGTCTATCGAAAATAAAACCATCTCGACTCAAACATCCACTCTATGGATATTAAAAAAGGATCTTCATCGATATAAGGTCCAGTAAACTCAAGAAATTGAACGTATGAATGATGAAACGCATTTTCAGTTGAGTGGGCATGTGACCACAGTAATGCAATTACAGTTAACAGCGACCGTTATCATTTTCGTGGCCTGCATTGGTCAGTATCGATCTGGACGATATGCGGTTCCAGCAGGACGGGGTAACCTACCACACAGCACAAGAAACAATGCAGTTCTTCAGCCAGTTTTCATGCCATGCGATTTTTGTCTGTGGGGGTTTCCTAAGTCCCATACATACGATACCATACCATCCAATAACACTTGATGAGCTTAACGATTGGTGAAATTCAGCGGCAAAATTTCACTAAAGGAGCTTGCGCCAGTGTTGTATGCTCTCTATCATTAATTGGAGTTTATGTACTTTACGTATGTTGCAATAAAAATAATGTAGCTGTTCGAAGAAAATAGGCGAATTAAATTTAATTAAAGAATTAAATGTTTCCCGTTTACTGGGTCATTATACGCTCATCTTCATTTATTCCGAGTTACGCACCAACGAATCGAAACAACACACTATTATTTCGATTTGTTCGACACCATTCTCATCTAATAAGTGTCATTTTGCTTTAATTTTGAACGAGAATATGTTCGTTAAGATCGAATTTAATTCCCTGAATGCTTTGTGCGGCTTTACGCTACCGGTATTAGTATCGAGTGCTATTGCTTACGTTCGTTTCAGTGCCATCGGAAAACATTCTTCAAAGTCCTCTGCTTCCTTGCGCGTAATTTTCGCGGTCTTTGCTGTTTCAGTACGCTAGATAACGGGCAAAAAGCTGCTATCGCTTTTTGAACGCTGGATAGGTTCCAAGGAATTATTTGCATATCTTGGTACAGATCAGTGTCTCCTAAAAGGTGAGTAATTACATATTAATGCAGCTTATGTGTGCTTTGAAGTTGTTTAATCCCACGAATGGAGAAGCGTATATTCGAATGGGATATGGCGTTAGTTTGGTAAATACTATGTAATATGTTGCCATGCTGACATTTTCTAATGCCAGATTGAAATATAGAATAAATCAAGTGGTATATTAGAAAAACTTTAAGCGCTAAAAATTTATTACATCACAGAAATGACTGTATCCCTTTTACAAAATGTTGACTGTTAAACTATCGATAGCTAAGTTTTAAAATTATCAAACTCAAAAATGCGTAATTTAAAACGTTAACATTAACATTTTTTAATTACGCTTTAACTTGAGAACAAATGAAAATCGGATGAGAACATATGAGCTTTCTTACATTACTTTCATGTGTACAATGTACTCCTGGAGTTTGATCCGTTTTTCCAGGCCGACCCTGTATTGTGGAGTACTTAGCAAAATACACTTTTACTTCGTTCTAGGCGTTGAATTAAGTTTGTCGAAAGGTCATAGTTTTATTAACTATAAAGTTGTTGGTCAGTGATGTTCATCTATATGTAAACCATAATTGTTTATAATTTCACGTGAACAATTGATTTTATGTGTCAACAATGCAGATGCTTGCATGTAAACGATTTATCAGCATCGTGAAATGTTAGGTTAGGTAGAAAAACAAATGGTAACTAATACTATTTTATTCAATTTTATGCCGCAGGAGGGTCAAAATAAAAGATTTTGTGCTATTAATTAATGGTTAATAAGGTGGCCAACGAAAATGGGACGAGAAGGGCGCGGTACACAGGTACGCTCCTCAAGAAGTATTTCCCCATATTACTTATCAAAGCGCTGGGCCTTATATGCAAGGCAACGCCAAGAGAAACTTAGAACCTGGATTTAGAGCCACAGGTTTGCAAGCTATGGAGCCAAAGGAGGTTCTTAAAAGAATCCCTTGGGCTTTGCTTAACAATGCTTAGAAATTCCTCAACTCCAGCCTTGTGGAAGTATTAGAAGAAAAGCGAATGGAGCCAAAGAAGGTTCTTAAAAGAATTTCTTGGGCTTTACTTAACAGTGTTTAGAAATTCCTCAACTTCAGCCTTGTGGAACTATTAAAAGAAAAGCGAGCTAGATCCCTGGGAAAAAAGAAAAGAAAAGCAGGTAGAAAGTTTAAGCTTAGAGAGGACATGGATGCTACAAAATCTACGTAGTTCAGTCCTCCGAAAAATGATGTATTTTACATTCCTGATGGCAAACTGAGGCTAAGCTAGTTAGAAAATGGCAAAACCGCTTAATTCAAAGTGAACTTATGGTGTGGATGAGGAAGTAGCTCATGAATCCTGTTTGTTGATATATTTTTCCTGCATTTTGTCTCGTTTTAAAATGTTTCTTTCTCATTTCAATTTTTTTCCTCTATTAAAACACAATTTTTAATATACATATGAGCACAGGTATAAACATAGGTGTATACTATCTTGATCATATTTCCTCTTTGTTACTTTATTTCCTTCATAGTTACATTATTATATATATTGCTTAAGTTATTAATACCATCCATATGGTTTATTGCGCAAATCCCAAAGGAAGAAAAAGTAAATTAAATTGAATTTAACCAATTAAAAAGAAAAGAGGAAGCAACATGTTTCACATAAGTCGATTACGCCAATCGCGAGCGTCAATCTATATAAATAAAGTTATTTTGAAAGCTTTATTTCAATAATAAACGAGCTAAAGCAGTCCTAGTTGACGGTAGAAAATACGACGCTACAAACTAACACTGGAGAAACAACAAGAGGTAGACCATGCGGGTAGTTCGAAACGCCCAAAACCAATTACCTTCCCTCTTTTTCACCATTTTTCTTCTTCTACCGATCGAAAAACGCTTAAGAACAAGCAAATCGTTATTGATAACGATACCTCCCTTGATTTATACGGTTCGCGAAAACGCATACGCGCTACTATAGAGAATTTAGCTTCTACGATAAATTGCCAGAGAGGCCGCAGCAAGAACTACAATAACAGACAATTGGGTAACCTCTAAACTGAATGGACGGACCGATTTCAATCTATCGCCACGGGTAAGTTTTCGTTGCGGGCGTCATTTATTCCATGAAACTTTAATAATGCTCCCTTAACGATAATTTACTCGGAGGTCCATCCAAAATGCAGGATAGTTTTCCGTCCGCAAATTTATGTCTAACGATAAATTGAGTCTATCGCGATACGTTTAAGGGCCGTTTTAATCTACACCGGTATCGATCTACGTTGTCCGTTGTGAAAATGGACTATAAAAATATACGTAGTGATTAAGGATATATACATTTGTATGTTTGTATTGCGACGTACCGGAAATTATTTAATTGGCAGTAAATAACTTACATTTCGGTTAGGAACAAGGCTTATTTAAAGTAAACGTGGTTTCTGACCAAAATGTAATGGCTAACAATGTTTTATTTATTTATTATTGTTTTTTGTTTGTTACACGTTTTAATTCAGAAATTCCTACTACTCTAATTTGGTTAAAAATTCTCTACATCTTGTATAGACACTACTACCTAGTTATTGATCGGCGGACAATACCTTGCGTTTCCGATGCACATTGTATGGCGACATTGATAGTTTAATCAATGTTAACATACGCAGCTGCTAACTATGCGTTTCTGGGTATGTAAGAAACACCGGTCAGTGATTTATAAAAAGGCCTCACCTTAGGTAAAAATTAATACAGAAGGATTTAAAAGACCGCGATGCTTGTTTTCAAGTTTTCATTGTTAGAATTTTTTAGTGCGAAGGCTGTAACTTTGCCGAGTTCTTTTTTCAAGGATTATTAATTTAAAGTGCGTTTGTCGATTTGCAATCACCCAGAAAACGACATCATTTAACCTACAATACTACCAACGATTAAATAACGATTAATCAAGTCTAAACTAACCACGAACCAACTAAATTTATTATTTTTCCTATTTGTTATATTTTATTTTATGTAATTACTTTTATATCTGAGTCGTCGTTTTTCTCTGTTGTACATGCAATGTTTCTCCCGTTGTGTTTCTTTAATTTGTGATAATTTTGTTCGAATTATCGTTTATTCCATCTTTAATTTAATATACGTATTTTTAAACTAACTCCGATGTTTTCTTTTTATCCGCTCACTATGAACCCTTGATATACTTGTATTTTAAATTCATAAAAAAAATTACAATGGTTACTCTTCTGTAGATGTTAAACGCATTCTTTACAAAAGCTTTATCACGCCAGAACCCCGCAATGAAAAAATTGTGAAAATTACCTTCCACAGCATATCGAAAGAACCTTCGGTGCAATTTGAAAGATAAACCTGAGTGCATGTAGTGACTGAAACCGTTCAATTTTTTCCACGCCCGTGTAACAATTGTTTTTTCGCTTAATTTCATCGAATTTAGCAACTGTAATTTTATTTTTGCACTAGCTATATATATATATATATATATATATATATATATAAAACGTCGTTTTATTTCTCTAAATGTGCCACAGTTTACTCCCTAATAGTCCTTTCTCTTCCTAGAAGAAACGTAAGTGCTTTCACCATGAGAACGATCTAAGATGGCGTACGTGTGCCAGCAGATAGAACACTTAATTCCTTCTATACCTGTATTACTCCTTAGTAGGTCTGAAACACTCCACAAAACGTTTTTGTACGATATCCGGACACGCAGACATAAAACGGGACGAAAAAATATATATAGGACGTATAAAGGTCTTTATCCGGATCCCACTTTTACGGCGTTACGAGGGACGCAGCTCAGAGATGTGTTCTTTAATGAAAATTTACTGAAGTTACAGCTTACGCGCTTAATATTTAATCTTGCGTCAGTTTACAAAAGAACTGAGGCATAGTTGTGTCTTCGTTTCCCGGGATCGTCGCAGAGGACGCGGAAACTGAATTAAAAATGTCCCTTTAATGCGAACCAAGTATATTACCTGCATGTTTCAAAAGGTCTACTCGGATATTTATATCCGGTGTGTGCTGTAAATGAACGGATATTGCAGTAAGCTTTTTACGTTTTCTATTATTTATAGGTAGAAGAAGCAAGTTGTTTACTATATTGACGCTTATATCTCGTATGTATTTAACAGTAGATTCAGTATTAGGGTATTGGTTTATGGAATTGGTCCTCTTAAAATTTCACAAGTTCATTAGCGAAATTCCTTTAGGGTAATTCCGGTATAAATAGACCGACCAGTCGCGTAGTTCAGTGCCATGTCAACTGTGCTCTCCATTCCGTGTTGCGATTGTGTTATTTTTCAAGTTATAAAGGAAAAAATAAAATAAAGAAGGTGAGTTTCATTGTTCATCGATATGATTAACGGTTATAGTGAAGAAGTTTAGAAACTAGACATTGGTTCTGGTACGTCTCAAAGCTTAGAACAAAACGAATGTAGAATGGAGGATTGGTCCAACAATATATGTCTCGTTATCTATTTACGAACTATTGTAATAATATGCATTGATTTTCTTTCATCATAATTTTTGTAGTGTTAGCGTGCGGATGTTACTCCGACATGAGCTAGCTGTCTTCTGGATGTCAATGCACTATAAATTTGAAACTAAACCAACCTACGTCAAATAATTTTTGCATGACAGTAATGAGGATTATAATGAAACGGCAAGGTACAAAGTACGGGGACGGGTACGATTTCTGAGGAAAAAGATATCTTAGATCTAAAAAACTGTTGGATGTTAAAAATAACTGTAAAAATAAAGAAAGCAAATATGTGAGTTTTGCATTAAAAGAGGATGTCAATTACTCAAATTTTGTTCATTTTCAAAGTTATTTTCACTTAGTGATGCTAAACATAGTTACTTAGATAAGAAAATAAACTTTGTAAAAATAATTATTTCTGAAAAAAATACAATCCAGACCCACTTAAGGTATAGGATGAGCCACTTGTGAATCTTTGAATTTAATTTTTTAGTCATAACTTAAAACAAATTTGTAGCATTATAGTTTTTCCATAGTGCATAGTGAAAGGAACAGTGTATTTTATTGATTCTGTTATTGCAATCACCATAGGAATAAGATTCATTTAAGAAATGGTCCATCCATCCCCATAAAGCTATTTGGAATTAATCTTAAAAGCGTAGAATGTTTCGGGAATTAGTACCTACCCTTAGCCAATATTTGAATTGAGAAGATATAATCGACTGACCTGAAATAGAAAAACATTTGATAATTGGCGTGTTAATATTAAATGTGCATTGGAATAACTTACAGCGATACATACTATAGAATTCAGTAATTTTTATACGGGCAGAAGCACCCTGCATCGAGTGCCTTGACTGTTAGTAGAATGAAGGGACTACAACCATCTCAGAATCTTTGAAGATTCTAAGATAAATTATCTGATGCACATTGCAAAGGACACGATCCTTACGCAATACAGTTTTGATCAGCCCTACAAGATAATCATTGAAAGCTGTACTAAGTGGAAATTGGGTGAGCCTCAAAGCAAAAGAGGTACCCTGGCTTGGTACGCAGGCGACAATAAAAGGTGTTCGAACAGGTATAGGCATTAAACAGAACACATCAGAAAATGCCAAGAAACAACAACCAAAAAATATAATGCTAAGATAGCTTAGCTTCCTCATGGTATTGATGGAATAATTCACGGCAAATGCAACAAAAGGAGAGAGAAGAAAAAAATACACTAACACACGGACATGTTTCTGCCTACCCGGCGTCATCAGCGTGGTTTCGAGAGTATTTTTCATATATCTACCTTCTATCGCGGTTGCCTCAAAGTTAATATCACAACTTTCAAAACGACAAACTCGACATTTCTTGGCGCCCCCGAGTGCCAAAGAAACGCATGCCTGCCGTTCAGGAAGCAGCGACATAAACTGGGTACTGTTCCCCAAACCATCCCTCGAGCAGTTCTCATGACTGCTAAACACGAGATGGCGACGCTGGTAGCGCTTTGGGAAACCGCACATGTAAATATTCCGACAGGCTTACCATGATGTATAGAAAATGCCTAGAAACAATAACCAAAAAATATAATGCTAAGATAGCTTAGCTTCCTCATGGTATTGATGGAATAATTCACGGCAAACGCAATAAAAGCGACATACCCGGTTTATGTCGCTGCTTCCTGAACGGCAGGCATGCGTTTCTTTGGCACTAGAGGGCGCCAAGAAATGTCGAGTTTGTCGTTTTGAAAGTTGTGGTGTTAACTGTGAGGCAACAGCGATAGAAGGTAGAGATATGAAAAATACTCTCGAAACCACGCGGATGCGTTTGCCGTGAATTATTCCATCAATACCATGAGGAAGCTAAGCTATCTTAGCATTAATTTTTTTTTTTTGGTATAGGCATTAGTGGGCGTAACTACCACATAAAAATGCCTACACGACTCACGACACACCAACATATTTCAAGCAGAGATTTCTGCTTTCAATCTGTGCGCTATAAAAAAATCTCGAGAAAGGGATATGAAGCACAACCATAAATATATTCACGTTAATTTGTGGTGGGTCCCGAACTATCAAGAGATCGAAGGAAATAAAAATGCAGATAAGCGCCCCAAAGAATGACCGAACATGCTTTCAGTAGTTCTAATCCCCTTTGTGATCTCTAAAAGTGCCACATAGAATAATGGTAATTGTAGAAAGCTGCACCATCACTAAAGACTAAAATTTCATTCAAATATTGGAGTAATTTTATTGCAGTAAAATATACTTTGAAACAACCAAACCTTGGCAATAGGTAATCTATATAATGCTATTTTGATATGAAATAAATTTATCCGATAAAAAATGACGAAATTTGCTGTTCAGGATTATATCGATTTAAACAATTCTAGAATCTTGCCAAACACCTTTTGTAAAAACGTTTTTTTCATATAACGTAGTATAAGGACCGCATTATTTCACTCAATTTGCACATGCTTTATTAGGATATAGTATTTGTCAGTTAATTCGGCGCCGCCGCCAAATTTTATATTGAAATTATTCCAGCGTGATACAGCAAATAGCAAAAAAATTGGAATCTAGACAGGACACAAAGTACTTCTCTACTTCAAAACCATTTCTTGCCTCCACCTTTACTCAATTTTGTGACATGCATTTGAAGACTCTCTTCGTAAATAACCGGACTACATCGCGTCTTGTAAAGTAACACCACCAGCACTACGGCAACTCCATTAGGTGTTATGCACTGCCCTCTTAACCTAGAAAGGAACTAGCAAGCTTCTTTATTTTTCATCATACCAAGCATATTATTTCTCCGCAATTTCTAGAGCGCATATATATGTACGCTGCTTCTATGTATGTACTAGTAGACACACATAAATTCATAGTTTTTTATTCCATTATACTCACGAGCATAAGATCACAGGGAAGAGAACAGAAAAACTTCGACCTATTCTCAGGGACGTGGTAAACAAGTAGAATTTATTGCTGTTAGCGCTCTTCGACTAACAAATTTCAATATAGGGTAATAAATTATGAATCTTAATGAATTATGTATCATCTACCAGCGTTCGCTTTTCCTTGTCTTTCTTAATCGAGTTTCAACGTTTTCTTTCTTATGCAGGATATTTGTAGCGGGTAGAAATGAGAAAAAGAGAGGATAAGAATAAAATTATAGATTGTGATTGAATTTTGTGTCATTGTTCTCTTGGCATTTAACAGTATTGAAATTGGAAGTGATCGATAAAATGGGAATTAGGTATGCTAATTCGGACGATGTTGTGAAGGTGGTTTCGGATTAATATTAATATATTTAATTTGATTCGATAATTTGCTGATTCCAGAACAGGCCAAAGTCATTTTTAGTGTAGTTGCATGAAATAAGTAGATGTTGCGTGATTTTCTAGTTTTTTTTTTTTTGAAAATGTGGCCCTCTCTAATTTACAGTTATATCTTTAATAATATTTAATCTATTATAAAAAACATATTCTCTTTAAAAATAATTGTAAGAAATCTCCTTTCTGACAGTTTATTTTACTAATTAAAAAGATTGTATGTAATTCTTGTCTAGTGTTTGCGTTCTAATTAAAAGCTACATGAAAGTATCGTTCCAATTATCTGTTTCTTTCGTTTAAAACCAGCTCTTGCAAAAACTACCTTACAAACTGCCTAACATACAATAATTACGTTTACCATTAAAGAGGTTTACACGCCTCTGTAACTACATATAACGACAATCCTAGTTGGTAATAAGGGCGCTACTACAACATGTATATTTGGCTAGTTAGTGCACCACCAACAAAAGCGTATCGAAGAACTTTACTCCGCGGCTAATGAGTGCAGTTAATAATGCTTAAATATAATTTTGACAAGCGTTTAAGATGAATACTGAATAACGTTTTCCGAACATTTTCACCATTATGAATTCGGCGGTTTGGGTAAGTTTGTAGTAGAGCGTACGTATACTAAAACTTTTAATGCGTTCAACCATGTTTCGGTATGTTCGGTATTAGTTTAAACCATATAAGTGATACAATTGGTATTGTTTTCTCTGTAATGTTAATTAAATCATCGAAGATATTTTATTTTAAACGGGCTTCGTTGTTTGTGTGTTTTATGTTTCGGAAAATTAATAATTTTAAATGCGAATTGAGGGATAACAGTATTTATTGGTTAAAACTAACATATTAGGCATAATTCGCATTTGCTTGAAACAGATACTTCAAAATATACTAGGTTATTTATATATTAGGTAAATTTATCTGCGGGCAAACGAATAATTCAAGCTTTCGCTCATGTAGTTTACAGTCTTCGAGAAAGATTGACAAATTTTAATTACATGTGACGACCCTCCAGCATACCTCGTTGGACCGTCAACATAATCTAATCTATGAAACTAATCATAACCTCAGGATCCTTTCGCACGCGTAAATTACGTACGCAGTGTTCCATGGCTGTGATACTATCACCAACTAGCCGTAAAGAATGACGTGGAGTTAATTATTCCCCAGTGCAGTGGTTCTAGATTGCACTGAACTTCATCAGCAGTCCATCAGCGACACTGTGTAATGGGATGCTCAAAATTAAAACATTATTTTAATTAATATGTACTTATCTTCATATATTTATTTTCCTGTCCAACTGCCCAAGAAGACAAGTAAAGAGTCAAAAAATTGTCTTTATCTCATAAAGGAAGATATTTTGGCGTTTCGTCTGAGAAGAAGGTAAGAATTACGTGGTATTGCATCATACAAATGTACGTTAGGTGCTCCGCGATGTAAGAGCGTTAATCATAGCCCAAAGAGTGATATTTAGTGAAGGTGGTTACCATCATTAGGTGAGCCGTAAGCTATAGCCATTGTTGGTATCAGAAAGGCGAGAAGGCGTCACCCCGTTCCCGCCAGCGATACGTTGCCGGTTTCTTGGCAACGTACCGCGCCCATCATCATGCCAAGTGACATGTTTTCTTTTGTTGGTTTCTACATTCATATTCATTTGTTTTAAACTGTTTACTCTGAGTGGTTTACATTATATATATTCTTTTAATGTAAATTTTAATTAACAATTTTGAAATCAATTCTTTTATTTATTAGCGCTTGCCTACTCAATTATTCGAGAACCACGCGACCTGAGAAAGCTACGTGCTACAAAAAATTGAATTAATAATTAAAAGTAAGCATTATGAAAGTAAGTAGTCATTTCTTTTTAATTTTACTTAGTTTGCAATCAGCCCCGTTGTAATTTAGCAACCAACGTGCGACCAGCACTGCTGCAACGAACGTACAGTTCTAAATTCTGTCACAGTCACAGGCAGGCTCTTTTGCTATTGCTAACTGATGTTAATAAATCTTATAGGCAACTACCAATATTGCCTATTTATTTGGCCAGCTTATTGGCCTGTCACCGTAAGGCAATATGGTTTGGGTGCAAATTGCCTTAGATTCTGTATCAACTCAACTTTATATGTGTAGAGATATTAACTTGACTTGACAGACGCTATGGTTTGGGGGTCTTCGATACCGCCTGACTGTAAAAATATCTATGGTTGTACCTCGTATTCTTTCTCGAGGTTCGTTGTGTGTTCCATAGACACTTTTAGGTGGTAGTTCTATTTTGGTATCATCTCCTTTCCATCGATAGGAGAAAACTGTTCATACCATGGAAGATAGATCACGCGCACACTTAATATTCAAATCGGTTTGGACAGCTTATGTAGGTACCGCATACATTTTAATCAAAGCAAAGAACATTCCAAATATTGAAAAATTTTGAATGGTTCAGAAAATCCGGCTTTATCAATAATCTCAGCTTCTACGTGCATAAATTACTACTCAAACTATCTTTCTTTGAAGATTCGTGAACTTCACTTCCGACGTAAGCTCTCCTTTTGTAACTTACATCTTAATACATCGCCGTAAGATCGGCGTTCGCCCATAAAGTTCATAATTCGAATGTATTATGCACATCGGAAACCAATGCTAAAATATTCCCGCTACGTTATACCGCCGCCGACTTGGTAAATTTCACGTCGTGATTTATCGCGAGCTCGTAAAAGTTTTCAGCCCCTTCTCGAGCTGTAGAATAAATATTACATTCGAGCCATTCGCTTTTTTGTTTACATACACAGTCATTTGTTTTACGCGCCGCTGTGATCCGTAAGTGAAAACGATTCCTACGGCGAAAAGCGTGGAATCGGGCGATGGAAAGGTAGGAGGGGAATGCGAGGGACGACAAATACTTTGATATGTAGATGGCGACAGAATGTATTACGCAATGTAAACTGAGCGTTCCGGGCGGTATCTCTCGGTATTTCTTGCGACGGGAAGAAGCAATTGTAAGAAAGTCCACTTCTACTTAGGGACTAAGTGGAATGCGACATTGAAGAAGGTGTATAGATTGGAACTGCAGGGTTTAATAAAAGAAGCTTTTATTATTTTTAATTCACTACATTTGTTTCTTTCAACTTTGGAAGCGAGAGAAACTCAGGTTTTATTGCTGCCATTATTATTGTTATTGAGATAGGTCATGGCTCTGATGTGGTTGGTCACTGCGAGCTGAATAGACCTGTTGTAATAGTGCCCTTATGTGTGTTAGAACAAACGGAGGCTTTAGATGAACCTTAATACCGGTTTAATATGCGAACATATAGTTTCATATTCGTTAATTAAAGTGCTAGACAGGAATTCCTTTTACCCATATATCTTTCTCAAGCCACACCCCGTAAAATATTTTCGTTCGTCTCGACCTATTCATTAATTTAGCCAGTTCTAGTAATCCATCTGCTCAAATCTTGATCCTTGGTTCGTATAATGGTGCGATGAAAACATGATGGCTGTAAAAAAAGTCCCTCCTTAGTTGAAAAAAGCAGGTTAAAGACGTCAAAAAATTGATAAATTACTCAAAGTACACAAATAAATAATACCCCAGTTGTAATCTGAAGATTCAAGACATTTACGTTAACGAAGTTGTCTGTTGTGATCACGTAATCGTCTGTATGCAATGGAACATGGAAATTTTAAATTCAAAGATTGAAAGATCTGGAAGTTGGAGATATGTTACTTTGCTGTGTTGCAAATATATCTTCGAACGACATCAGATACTGATGACTGATCACATCATTGCTCACGTAACAAAGAATGAGATTTGTCCTCTTTTCTGTAAAGTAACGCAACTACAGGCTTTTTCGGTCCTTTAGGAAAAATGCCTGTCTGAAAGAATTCACTAATTATAGGTTTCAATATTATAGAAAGCTCAAGTGTACATTCTTTTATCTGTCTTTATCTTTAAGTTTCATGGTAGTGTTGTATATTTCTTCACAATTCGCATCATTATTGTATGAGAAATGACCCAACAAGTTGCTATGTCGTCTATATCTTTATTGTGGGAACTGTTAGTAAATTCTGAATTGACTACTGCTTAGATTTTTGTATTTTTTTCTTTGGCCCGTTGCGATACATTTTGTAATCCTTCTTGTCATTCTTTGTATGAATCTACATCCTTCTTTTCATCATCGTACATGATGTCACTAGTAATCCACGTTTCTTTAGATTTTTTTACGTAACATTAGTTGACGTAATATATTTACCTTCTACTTCTCATAAATATACTCTAAGACTCGTCAATATCAGTTACTACGTGCGGCCAACTCCAATCATTGGAAAATAGTCATTCTCTAATCATTCATATGTTTACCACGTATAAAATCTGTTTTTTTTTTTGCTTATTGGTGGGTGGATTTCAACTAAGAGCATTTTCGTGCGGTGTCCTTTTTCCCTGACGATAAGTCAATTCCATTTGTATAGCAAATATGGTAAAAACCAAAATACATTACTTTAGTGGTCCTTCCAGTATGTCGTATCATTTTACCATTTCCTGCTTTTGGATAGTTTATTGTATTTTCATAACATTTTCGATTGCGGTGATTTTTAAACCATTTCTGTATGCATATGCTAACAGTTACCAACTTTGCCGGTTATTCCACAGCCATCGTACCTAATTAGGCTTATGAATAAGATGAAAATAACTTAGCATACGAGTTTGTTCATATTAACTAATTGTAAGCTTAACTACACCTCTGAAGTTCCTAAAAACCATAACATAATTTCGCTTCTGACTATACTGCTACAACTACGCCTTCGTCACTAGGAATCTGTAATTTACGCGAGATCGTTCCTTTACTCAGTCTCATTTCGTTTGTTATTCGCTCGCCGATTCGAAGGCTGTTGCTCATAGTCAGCCAAGTTCGCTTCGATCCAATTAAAATAATTACCCTCAGTAAACGCGCCTTAGTCTTACGTACGAGGTTGGTGTTTTCGTCTAAATATTTGGAGAAATTAATGGATTCGGTTTATTTAACGCTTCAAACAATGGCCCTCTCTCGCTTATTCAGGTACCTATACAGCGTATGTATTTATATCGATTCCTTTCTTGTTTTGTTCTTACTCGCTCTATGTAACGTTCCTTAGATTGTCTAGAACTCAGAGTAAAACAAAATACCCACTCGGTGAATGCATGAGGTCGTGTTATTGTTTCTGGTGCAGTTTCAAATTGCAATTTTCAGCCTTTCTGATCATACGGATTTCTCGCACAGCACGAAGTTTTAGCTCGAAATACTCTTGCGTGCGGACGGTTTCCTTTTATTTCGATTTCGCTTGCTCGAAAATGTAATTGTTTCCAGACTGGATTTTCCTCTTTCTGCACAACGTGTAATTTGGCAAATTAAACGACTAAGTACACAGTTACAATAAATAATCATATCTAGAACATACAAGCGTATATAAATGCCGCTGAATATAGTTTCAATGAGATTTTGAAACCTTGCGCCGTTTAATGTAATGCACTTGTTTGAGCGGCGTAACAAATTAATTCTCCTGGGTTTGTAGGGTTTTGTGTAATTTACGAATAAATTACGTTATGTTACAGTAGCGAAAATTATCATGGAAAAGTGTTGGGCGCGTTAATGAATTAATCCATGAACAATGACACAATTAAGTATTGATTTCGAGGATTTCCAAAGGCTTAATTTTTCTAGAATAGTAAAATTTGAATGAAATTTTCTTGAGATTCAACCTTAAACATTCATAAAAAGGGCTCAAATTCTGCGAATGGCGACGAATCGATAATTCCTAGTCTTCGGCCGTGCTATCACTCACAGCAGCAATATTGTCATGCATACGACTTATTTTTTTTCCAATGCTTCCAGTTTCTTCAAATATTTTCACTATGTTGCGAATTGTTGACTCAGTAGGATCCATAATCATAATAATAATAATTGAACAATTTTAATGCGCTGAACGGTGGTTAGGCGATCCATTTCGTAATTGTGTTCACGCACTGCGAACTAGCGTACAAATAATAAAAAAGCAACTCCAAGGCACCCCACCGAGTCAAGATTGAGAGCGAATAACAACACAACATAATTATCATTTATAATGCCAACTATATATAAATATAAGATACTTCACCGTTACTTCTAATATCTCGAAGACAGTGAGTAAATATTACGGTTATGATATAATCTAATTCATTCAATTTTCCCGATGGAAACGCAAACAGCTGCCATCTTTTCCATTTTATGTTCTTCAATACTCTCCCTTCCACTAAATATACTTATCCAGGAAGACGGGAAAAATTATACCAGAAGCTCAAAGGAAAACATCGTTGTTTCCATCAAATTGCAAATGAGCTCGGCGTAGTAAACAAAGCTATTATGCGGTTCAATAAAAATAATTATACGGAAAATCTTAGCGCATTTTGGGGCAGGCTACGTTGATTAATGACGCCGTTGCATCGAGATAAATTACATCAGCGATCCTTCCCTTTTCTTCCCCGGGTTCCGACTATACAGAGGGGACATTCGTGGAATAAAAATTTTAAATTTCGCTTAATTGTTTCCTGCGAGCAGGCGATAAAGGAAAATAAATGGTATTTGGCGGATGTGGCCATAATTATTATTTTTTAATAATAGTTGGAATTGGAGTTATTAAATGATTGTAGATTGTAATTTTCGTTACAATGATTTTAATTAAGATAGCCAGTTAATAACCGCGATACTTTGATTATTTTTGGGATAAAAATATATATATGATGTGTTGTAATAGGTGACGGTTCTACATAATTATGAACCGTGATTGCTATCTCGTGACTGTTCACTTTCACATTCAGTTTCTTGACTATTTTCGTCAATTTTTTTCTGGCTTACAGGTTGAGTGATATTTAGTAGACTAGTAAGTATAGTTTAGTCGCAATTTCAAAATAACCAAAGGAAACGTGGCAGATTATTGACTCTAGCAATCCGAATATTTAAGTAAATGTTTCGACGAATTTCCTCAGTAGCTAAAATTATTTGGTATGATAATGATAATTGGAATGATAATAGAAAGGAAAATTATTTACAGTAAAAATGGTTATACATGATATGCAACATTGTTTCTTACGATGAAATCGTTCTTCTATGCACTGATTGTCATTAGGTTGGAATATGCTCCTATCATTTGGTATCGTGTATGTGACGCCTACTCTGGTAATACTTCATTTCATGGATTTGAGTTGTTCGCTGCGAGAAGAGCGAAGCGATAAAACTACTAGTCCACTTTTACTGCTGAAGGTAGTGACATAGTTATGGAAAGGTGTGGCAAGTGGCACTGAAGTGTTGTTATGAGGGTGATAGTGAAGTACTATGTTCGTAGTGTTCAAGTACATTATCTAAGAAGGAATAAGAAATAATATTTTTATTAAAGCACTTCAATTTCCACTTGGCACATTTACTAAAACACGTTAGTTTTCATCTTTTGATAACTAGACCGTAACTAAAGCTCTTGCCAGTAATTACGTGCACAATTTACCTAACACAGGGCTTACGTTCTCCGAGCATCAAACGGCTAACATTAAAGAGATTAAAAGAAAACAAAGTAATACAACTTTGCGTAATTAGCATGTTATCCTAATTATACCTGACGCTGAAGCAAGCGGCAACAGCTCACGGCGGATAAGAAATAGAAGAAGAGAAGAAAAAAAAACAGGGAAATAAGACGACAAAATTAGAAGAGAACGTGAAGTAGGTACGTACTAAGCCGTTCAGGCAGTCCATTTACAAATTCCGAGGGGATTAAGGAAATTTGCAGAGACGCTTCGTAAAAATAAAGGAGAGTAGGTCTTTTTGTTATTTTTTCTATTCCATTCTCTTACCGGTGCTGTCGTGCCACGTCCCTTTCAGATAATTAAAGCGGAAATATGAACTGATTATTTTTTTAATTGTGTCCTTCTGGCGTGTTGCAAGGCGGTTTCTCTTGTACTTTACAACCCGGAGATTGCGACCAGCGAAGGTGGAAAAACGATCCGTCTGAATGGTATGGATTCAATTAAAAACTAAATTAAGATGTTAATTTTAATTAGGAGGAATTTCGGGGAAAAATATTTTTAATGCAGTATTAATAAAAAAAAAAGGTAGCAGTAGCTCTATGCGAGAAGGATTAGTTTAAATATTTGCTTTTAATTTAGCGAAGCGTTTCTTGGAGTAGTTTTAATTAAAATAATTAATGAAAAACGTACTGCTTCTGAAAAGTTAATTATAAACTGTTAGATTTTACTCTCTGCATTGTAATAATGGTAATTGAAGGGGGTAAGTTTATGTAGAATGCTTGGATATCTTTTCTAAAGGCTAACGATTACATCGAGTTGATTTCAGAATCATAAAAAAATCATTTTACAGAGATAATTCGACTAAAACCATACCTAAAAATGATAGTGCTAAAATAGCTTCCTCAAAACCAATTCAAGGAAAGAAAAAATACACTACCCACGAACATGTTTCTGCCTACCCAGTACCATCAGCGAGAAAACTATTAGAAAGTACTAGATATTATTTTGAAGTTGAAAGGTGACCAGTAGCTGGTGCAACAATCGCGAGTAAGTATTATTAATTAAATTAAAGTTTTCGTCGTGTTTTGTTTAATTAAAAGTTATTGAAAATTTATGCATTTTATTTCCAACCCAATTCCCTTCCTTTTGCACTAAACATTTTGTCGTATCTTCTAAAGTAAAGTGATGGAGAGACGTTGTTCGCTTTTTACTTTTTACCCTTGAGGAGCCACCTTTTGCTCTTTTTTGTACTACTTTACTGTGTTCTACTGATTAGCTTAACCTATCGCCATAACTTTCATATACTGACAGAAATTCTAAATTATTTGGTTGCTAGTTAAATTATTTAAACATGTTACTTTTTTAATTTATAGACATTTCAACTGTCGTTATTTAATTGCTACGTTTGGCTTCTGTACTTTTAATTTGTGTAATACGCAAGTGTATCCATAAAACAATTTGTCGCGAAGTCAGGATCCACGCTCGTGTATAAATCGTTCCAACTTTCATGTGCTAAATTACTTTTTAAGGAGTTGTAATTTAAATACGATGGCTGCAATTAAAAATGCACCACTCCTATATCGTATTTCTAAGGTTAATGTAAACAATTGTTTGTCATATTGCTTTGGTTTAGTTTGTTTTCCAGCACAGTAGGTTCGAGCGCGCACAGCAGGACCAGCCCCTGAGAAGACTTTCTTTAGAAGACTTGGTTATATAGCATCAGTTTCAGCCAGTAACATTTTTAGCGCAGCAGTAGTGGAACGTGGTCGTAGAACACCATTACGGAGAGTTTACGGACGTCTTTTACAATTCACAAATAACAGTGAATTTGCCAAAAAAAATACTTGAATCTTTTACTCGGGAAGATTTTTAGACTGCCTTCGTATTTACTACAAGGATTTCTCTTAGTCCAGCAGCAATTTTGAGCGCAGAATTACATCAATAAATAATATAGTATAGTATAATAGTATTGGCTCCGCAGTGGGGCGGATAACTGCAAAAGGAAAATCTATTTTTTAAGCCTAAACGCCATGAATTAGCGAAATTTGCAAAAGAGAAGGAGTCCGTTCAAGCTCTGGTGAAGTTGTATACTTTTATATTTTAGATTTTCCGTAGCTTGGGATTAATCCCATCATATATAAAAAACAGTGACACTTTCGAGTTACATGAAATATTTACTTTGCAAAATGGAGAAAACACAGTTCGGAACAAACTCTAACCAACTAAAGCTTATTTTTGCACTTTGTACGGCGCCCTGCTAATAAATAACTTTCACAAAACTCATAATTCATTCACACACAAGTTCCAAGCGGTACATAAATGGTGAAAAACAAACCCGGTAAATTTTCATGGCAATATCCGATACTGCCCATTTCAAAATACTTGTTTGTGCACCCCGTTTCAAGTCTTGTGAATAATTTATTAGCTTCGTCCGAAGCAAGCCTTGAAACTCGCAGGTATTTCAGATATTTCTGGCTAGATTTCCAGCAACTGCATCCGGCACTATGCAATTTCTTGCCTGGCGGATCGTACTCGTACAATTACGTCAAGTCAAATTGAATTGATTCCATCCCATGCATTTTGTATCGTTTAGGGAACAGTTTAGTGAATATTTTAATTTGTATGTAACTATATGCTACTAAATCCTGTTATTCTGTTTTGTAATTAATTTGGATAAATTCAGCAATTAATTCGGCCATTACATCCAACAGTTAGCAGATTTAATCGATATTTACCAGCGGACGCATAGCAACTGAAGATCTAATAACCGCAACATAGCGGGTTATAGGGGATGGGTAATTGTGATTAACATTATGCCGGCAGGTAGTCCTATTGAATCTCATTGTAACAATATTTTATAATTGGATAAAGCCATTATAGTTGATGCGATTATTTTTCAATTAGTTGCAATCCATTCTAATTTTGCAGGCTCCTGTATTCTGTGCATACAATGTTGGGAGATGAAAGACCAGCTATTGATGCATGAAAATGCTTATCAAGTTTTGAAAAGCACCCCTAAATTATTTTCCTGTTTTAGCAATTAAGCTCTTGATACAAGGTGCTATCTAAAAGTTTTCCATAGGTAACGTTAGATGTAGGAATAAATTTGAAACGTACTGTTAATGTAAGTTGTATAACAATAACAAGGTTTGTGTTGTGCTATTATAGTGTCATTATCGAACAATGGCTAACGTAAAATGAATGAGTCATTTCTTCAAATTTTGAATTTAAATGATGGGACTAATCTAAGCTACGGAAAATCTAAAATATTAAACCACGAAAGCTTTGACGGACTCCTTCTTTTTTGCAAATTTCGCTAATTCATGGTTTTAAGGCTTAAAAAATAGATTTTGCCTTTGCACTTAACCGCCCCACTGCGTAGCCGATACGCTAATGGCATCTCAGAGATCTGTAACCCTACTATTAATTGATGTAATTCTGCGCTCAAAATCGCTGCCGGACTGAGAGAAATCCTCGTAGTAAATACGAGGGTAGTCTGAAAAGTTTCCTGAATAACATAGATACGAGTATTTTTTTGGTAAATTATTAACTAATTATATTTCCAAAATATCGTTTTCTGTATCACTTCACATCCCATCTTCTTGTCCTTCCGATACCTGATGGTACCATATGTTTTTCTTAAGTGTTTAAATCGATATCTCATGTCACATACTTCAATTGTGTGAAAACTTAGTAAGAAGCAAAGCAAAATAAAACATTTTGTTTGATTCAATAATCACTCTGTAGTAGTATTATATATTGCTTACATCATTACACAATTATTTACCGGCCACCACATAAAATGTTATAATTACATACATTACAAAATAGAGTAGGGCCTCGTTTTAAGCCGGGTTGTGTTTCCAAAAATATGTAAAATGAATTCTCGTAAAACGAAGCCACTTTTTTAAGTGCTATTAACCAATAAAAGTTTCAGCTTATGGACATAGGAATCAAACTCTAATTAATTTTATACAACGGCCAATACTAATTACTAAAGATACAAGAAACACATAAGAATAACAATAAGTTTGAAGAAAGAATGCAATGTCGTTTTTTCCTCTCTTTAAGAATTTCTTTATAGGGACGTAGCATGGCACTAATGCTCCTTTTTATCATAGAACTACGTTCTCAATCTAGTAACTGTTGAGGTACATTCTTTATAGCAACTAGAGTGCCCTGAAGACTTTTTGTCAGCATTGGAACAGATTTATCCTTTCCCCCGCCATCTTCTTGATCCGTTTGTTGAACCGTTAGGTGTTGTGCCAATTCGTCCATTTCTTCATTCATTAGAGGTTTACTGTGTCTTTGAAGCAGTTCTGTGATACCTTCAGGTTCAACGTTATCAAGGCCAACTCCTTTTGCCAATTCAACCATTTTATTAGTAAGAACATTTACCTCGTGAACATCTTCGCTACCAACTAAGCTATGAGGCCACTGTTAGCGATTTCATTGATGTATTTAGCCAATTTGAGTTTATTATCAATGTGAAGTTCTAAGTATTTAACTGTAGCCTGAACTGGATTGATGGATTCTTCGAATTCATCTTATCTGTAGGTAGTTTTCTTGCCGAAGAGAAGAAAGCAGCGTTAATTATGCTTGAAAGTTGTATTAAATGTTTATTCGAGAAAATGTACCACCCAACTCATCGTGGATACTTTCAATAATGTGATTGTAACTATTTAATTCTCTACCCAAGAAGTTTCAAATAATCTATGTAAGTTCATACAAAATATTTATTTTCTTTTTATGATTAAAGGACTATTCCAATAACGTTTATTATGCTACACAAAATCGTGAAAAAAAGAATGTATCCTCCAAATCACAAAATATCGGCTACAAATTAGTAACATAAATTGTTCCAGGCAGAATACCAAGCTCTAGAGTTCTCGCGACTGGAACACTGAATTTTAACTAAATGTGGATAAATATCAGTGTAATTACATAGCAAAACACCTCTCACATCAGACAAAAACAACAATAACATCTTTCGATTCCTGTAAAATTAGATGGAACGAATTGATTGAGCTTTGAATGCTTGCTCCTTACAATAATGGTATTATCGTTTAATCGTGAATAACAAATTATTCAATATTATTATTGCATAACGCCATTACTAATCCACGCGGTGCTTTACACGTTTACAGCTAAAACTTGATGCATACATAAAAAGTATTCTCAACTTTATAAGTTGCGAGTTGGCAAACTTACTACGTCAGATAATAATTCCGTTCCCAGAACGGAATATCAAACGAAGGCGCCGGATAAATGGGGGGATGATAAATTTACAATTGCATCTAAGGTGAGGCTACATTTTTCCCTAAGCGAGCGACAACTAACGTCGTTATTAAAAATTATACGCTTAGCCTTGTGAAGTGGAACAAAACAATCGTAAATTTCGTGGTCTCCGCGGTTGTCGCATTGTCTCGCAATAAATAAAGATTACTCGGTGCAGCGTAATGCGGAGTTTTCTACATTGCAAGCGACAAGTTTGTAAATATTGTATAAGTAATAGGAATGAATCGCGAATTAGATCCCTTTTCGAGGAAGTTTATTTAAAAGCTGTATATTACATGGCATTTAGAATATTTTAACATTTCTTTTGCTGATAAATGTGTAATGGAAAAGTTACCTAGATCTTCTGTTTTCAAGGTATTTGTGATGGGGTATTAAGGGAACTGCGCTTATTTATCGCTGTCGTAAAGTTTTCGAAGGTCTCGTTAAGTTATTAAGAAAGTAGGCTTTGGTGGCTGCATGTAAAGTGATAAAGTTCATGGGTTGTTTAAGAGCTTACTCAATTTTCTTTAGGGTTATGGACAAAAGCGTGATAGTACGATTTGCGACTTCATAAATTGAACCAGAATCGTTTCAGATTATGAGAAAGAGTATTTTAGCTCCATTTTTTTTTTCTTTCAATTAAAAGTATTTAGATTTACCATTATACCAGGGATAATCGTGAAGACTAAATCCAAATTCAACTAAATCACAATCTGTTATTGGTAACATGTCGAAATTTGTTCCGAGTATAGAACTATTTGCGTGAATAAATCATGTTTTCTTCGGCGAGGAAATAGAAACGATAAATGAAGGATTAATATCGTAGCTTTTAGCATTTCACCCTCTCCCGAGCATAAATCGCGAATTCGAGCGTGAACATCGATAATTTATACGACAGGAAGCTTATTAAATCGCCATCATCAAACGCTTCGCTCGTTTTACCTTCGCCGGAGGCTGTTTTAGTGCAGAGTATTGCCTTCGATGCGAAATACCTCCTATACAACCTGACGGACGTGCTTTTCTTCTTAAACCGAATAAACTGCTCAAAGTTTTCCGGTATCGTATTAGATTTGTACTAAGGTATAAAAATTATAACTTTGTTTAAAATTTTGTTGTTATATATCAAAGTTTTACAAAATTGTAAAGATATTCTCCTACCACCCACTTAGTCAACCTTTGAACCTTTGAATCAATCAGATAACATCATTTCAGGATTTAAAACCATGGAAAGTGATAACATCATAGAATTTGTGGCAATCAGTAGCACTTGTCTTTTGGCGTAGACTAGTATAATTTATTTAAAGGATACCATCATCATTTTTGTTCAGTTGTTTTGTTGTTTTGTTCTTCAGAATCGCCCCAAAACACCCTATGATATGATAAGATGAGATCTAAGACGAAAATAAAAAAACAAAATCTTGTTAAGTATATCATTTTGTAAGGCGAGTTAAAGAAAAACTAATTGATGGGTATGTGCTGTAGATGTTAAGTTCTTCGAGTAAGAATGAGTAAAATGCATGTACTTTCCTCACACGTTTATTTTGTACTACATTTTTACAAAACAACAATAGAATAACTTGAAATCATGCTTTTAAACAGATAGATCGTGTATATTCGGACATATCCGATTTGCTAAGGTGATTCGTGAAACTTAATCCTTTTTACTTTTATTAAATAAGTCAAACAAAGTATAATCAGGGTAGATATATAATTTTCATATGCGTGTACCCTATTAAAGTAAATCATTAGAACCTGCAATAATGCATTAATTGGGGCTGCAAAGACAGCAATATTGCGTGCAGAAAGCTAAGGTAGAATTAAGACTTTATCGTACCCTACTAACGAAAGAGTAAATACAATAAAAAAAGGAACGTTAATGTAATAATTTTTGTATCAAAATTGATTCAAAGAACGAGTTTATCAATTTAATAAATAGCTGCTTATTATATTCATGAATACAAAATTTCGTATGCACACCATGCGCAATAAACGAATTTATTGCTATAAAAGATACGTTTATTAATGTCTAATGAAAAATACTTTGTTTCACTTCTTACAAAGTAAGTCAATAAACGGGTACTTATTGCATTGATAAACAGGTTCTAATTTGATAATTTGCTGTAATAAATTTATTAGATAATATAATCACTTTTTTATTGCTTTAACAAAATGAAATAAACGAACACGGTTTATTCAATGTATTATAGGAATCTTATTATTAACATTCGGGCGCCTATGACGTGCCGTTGGATGAATTCGTGTTGGAGATCAATTTTCCAATTATACTATTGAAAAAGCGAGGTTAATTTTCGATCTTAATTGCGCGTATTATTTCGGGTCGGCCTTAGTTTATTAATTTTGGAACATTGCGTACGAAACTCTGCAAGTTTTAATAGCTGTTTGAAGTTGTGAGAGGATAATTAAACAGAATTTATGTTTGTATGGGAAATGAAAACATGCGTTTTCGGTTGCTGTTGATGTTCAATTGCTGACTAGTTATGCTTGTATGTCACTCATAATCAATTCTGCATTTTTATTTTTGCATTTTTTGTCAATATGGATGAAGATCTACTTCTCCGGGAATGTTTTCATTCAAGAATTCAAGTAAATTTTGCACGCTTCTAACGCATACCCTGTCGTGAATTCTGATTCGTAGCCTTTTGGTGTAAAAATGAATTTTCTTCTTCGCTATTCAAGGTATAGAATGCAGAGCCGTGCGGAACCCCTTCTGTTTGTCAGTAGGTACATAGTTGAAGAATTCATTGGCCAACACCTTATCATCGAAATTGCAGCATTTATAGTGCCGTGTTATTGTAAAAGTTTTCATTTGTTGATGTTCTTCTGCGGAGGAATAATGTTTTCCAACTTACAACGTTTAGAAAAAAGGAAACAAGTATTTTTGAGTGAATTCTCTGGCTTATTCTTAGGCATTTGCTGTATATATTCAAGAAATGCTAATTTATTTATGATGATTCGTTTTAATTTGTATTAAGACCCCTCTTTACTGTTAATAATATAATATTTGAGAATACGTAAAACCTAAATTTTATTCTTATATTTTTGGTATTTTATTTTAGATAATAACAAACCCGTTCACTAATTGCTAGGCTTTTTGGCTATTTATCAGACTTTTCTGTAATAAATTCGAACGGAGTAGACACATAGAGTGAAATGCTTTAAATCAAATGCAGCGACAAGGATATATATTTTACTGTCAGGACCATCACGAGCGCAATGCATCAACCTGATTACATCCTTCTCTTTTTCATGGAATCAATCGATATCAATTTTGACAGGTTGGTAATATTTTAAATGCAACTCTGATATTGAGTATTGCCCTGGGGAATTCTACTATAGCATAACATTTTTGTTGTCATAGAAAAAAATTATAAAATGCTTTATAATTCTTGTATAGAGAGGATTTTATGAAAAAGTGGTCTTAGAAGATTGAATGAACGTATAAAATCATGTGAATATCTATAGAATAAGAAAATAAAATTACAATCTGGAAAAGGTATTTCTCTTGTAATTAACAAGTGTTCGGGATGTAAATCTATTTTAAGCCATAGATATTTAAAACTATTTCTATGTACATACCAAACCACTAGAAACTTATTTGTTAATGTTATGTGAGGTATAAGGTGGGAATGCAATCAGTGAAGTAAAGTCCGAAAATGCCTGAAACCATGAATCCAGTTTCGTGTGTCACTGCGCCTGAGAACTTAGTATACAAGAAATTGTGTTCTCGATGGTTTCTTAAGCTGCAGACTGAAGCATTTTTAACGGTCTATAACGTGAAGGTGATGATATTTTCACAGGAAATCAGACTTGAACGTCCCACGTGACCCCTTAGTCAAAATAATAATTAACGCAGTAGCAATTCACATCATCCTCAGTCAAAATGAAAGCCATCTTCTGGGACAGCCAGGGTGTATCGTTAGCAGATTTTGTGCCGTAAGGCCGTAAAGAGTGCTGTACACTGTTTCATGATAAGCCAAGGCCACTTATACTCGAGCCCCGATCATTTCTTTTGGCTGAGAGGAATTCGATCATTTGCCATATAGTTCAGATCTTGCACCTAGCGTCTACCAGCTCTTCTGATATCTGAAAACTTCACTGGGCGGCAAGTTTCGGTACGGATCATGAAGCGAAAACGGCCTTATTCTATGTAAAAAATTATCCCATAATGATTTTACCTGTTGACATGTTGAATTTTGAGAATTGATGATCGACAAAATCAAGACCGTAAATTTAATTAACGGAATTGTTCTTTTCCATGAAGCGTATGTTTCTCTTAATGGTACTGTTAATAGATGCAATTGCCGATATCGTAAGTTGAATTTGAACATGAAAATGTAGATTTGATTTGCCGGTCTCTTCTGGTCAACATAATCGGCCAACCGAACGATTTCCTTATACAGATAAGTCAACATATTAATGTTGACTTATCTGCATTAGCATCAACGAGGTACTTGATCAGAGGTCAGTATTGTTGCAGTAAGTCAAAGTGTTTTTTAGACGACTACGTGGAGAATTCTGAATGCAAATCTCCATTTGTAAGTTTATAATGTTCAAGTCACTCAAGATCTAAAGTCATACGTCGTGGTTTCGCAAACTGCTTTCTTATCCTGAGAAGGTCACTACGTAGTGAAGTTTCTAGGCTCAAGGAGTGATCGGGCCCCATTTTTTTGAAGACGGTGATGGAAATCGTGTTACTCTTAGTAGTGAGCGCTACAGGAACATCTTTACTTTGAGCTGAGAAATGTTGACGTATAAAATATTTTCTCTCAATAAGACGATGCGACATGCCATACGTCTCATGGGATAATTGTTTTTTCTGACGCGCTAATTGGAAAAACCTTAAAAATTAAGTCATAACGTCTAGATCAAAACTGACAAACTGTCTTGAGCAATTCAAGAAAATTCGAAAATCTTGTCAACCGCTTCTTATATAAAACATGTTTTCGTATACGCATTACAGCGGTCGTAGGACCATTGCTCCATACCCTGTACTTAAAATTTAACGTTCTTGAATTGCTGCGTATTAAGTCATGTAACCAGCTACGTGATATGGTAAATCATTAATAGAACTGAAGGAAATATAATATCGCTTAACAGCGAGATTTTCAAATAAGTAAAATATATAAAAAAATTAATTTCCTTGGATACTTGCCATCTACGATACGGGACGCAATTACACTCTAAACATCAAGCATACATATCCCTTTGAACACTCATCAGCAACAATAACAATACCATTTTAGCTGAACATTGTAATTAGCGCTGCTACAACTATCCAGTAGTTCTGCCAGAGAAAACGTGTATTCTTCGTGTCCAGGGGCCGGATGCGAAGATCTGACGACGTCGGAGTTCATAGGAACAATTTCCGAACAAGAAATGGTAATGGTTTTGACCCTGCTACTCAGGCTGGACTCCTATCCCATTGGATTCTCTATTGAAGTAACCTGACTTACGTAATTTTCTAACTTTGTGTGCTGTAATGCTCACCACTATAATTTCATTCATCGTCGGGTGTTGCTCGAGAGTCCAGTTTACGTCCCCTTCAGTTGAATATACACATAGATGATCTGATTTCTCTGAGTTGTATGACGCTTATGTCGATGTCACTATTTGAGGGCCTAGGCTATGATTGTACACATCTTATATGAAAGTAAATTTGCAAGAAATTATTGAATAACATATAAGAAATTGCATAAACTTAAACAGTGGCATATGTATAATTGTTGCGTACTATATTGGCGATTCTATACTGTTTTTACGCATCATTAATAATGTCATACTAAAATTGGGCAAGATTTTGGCATCCTCTCTGATCCAAACTTATCGTCCTCCAACCACATTTTTAAGACAAGGGCTTCCTCTGTTAAAGTATCCGGTTTTATTATTAGATCTTGTATGCAGTTTAGCAATCTATACTTTCTCAAATCTAGAAGGTTAATTGGAGTATGGTTGTGTACACCTTTTCAGAGTGACTACGCAAAATGGCACCAATGTAAGTAGAAGCCTAGATCACATATTTGATGAATAGCGAATTACTTGAAACACATCAGAAAATGCCTAGAAACAATAATCAAAAAATAATGCTAAGATAGCTTAGCTTCCTCATGGTATTGATGGAATAATTCACGGCAAACGCAATAAAAGGAGAGAGAAAAAAATACACTAACACACAGACATGTTTCTGCCTACTCGGCGTCATCAGCGTGGTTTCGAGAGTATTTTTCATATCTCTACCTTCTATCGCTGTTGCCTCACAGTTAATACCACAACTTCTAAAACGACAAACTCGACATTTCTTGGCGCCCTCTAGTGCCAAAGAAACGCATGCCTGCCGTTCAGGAAGCAGTGACATAAACCGGGTACTGTTCCCCAAACCATCCCTCGAGCAGTTCACATGACTGCTAAACACGAGATAGCGACGCTGGTAGCGCTTTGTGAAACCGCACATGTGAATATTCCGACAGGTTTACCATGATGTATATAAACAGAACACATCAGAAAATGCCTAGAAACAATAACCAAAAAATAATGCTAAGATAGCTTAGCTTCCTCATGGTACTGATGGAATAATTCACGGCAAACGCAAACGCTCTCTCCTTTTATTGCGTTTGCCGTGAATTATTCCATCAATACCATAAGGAAGCTAAGCTATCTTAGCATTATTTTTTGGTTAGCGAATTACTTACTCGGGATAAAATGTTAAAGATGTAGGTGTTCTTTTTAATAAGAGACTCACTTTTATCGATCACATACATTCAGTTATGGCAAGCGCATACATAATGTAATGGATTTTTGTAGAGGAATTGCTGTGATTTTCATCTAAAGTGGAATATTCACCCTCGATTGGAAACATCCAAAAACATTTTCTTAAAGTTCCTAATCAGAGGGATCAGGTTACAACTGTACGTTATCAAGATTTACAGTATTGTACCGCTGCATAAGAGAAGTATTGCGTTAAGTGTATTAATTGTTAAATAACAACGTCGACTGCTCTTATTTACTAAAAAGAATCATTTCAGTATTCTCCGACGAGAATTTGGATCCCAATTAATATTTTATTGCAGTAAGAGCAAAACTAATGTGCTATTTAAATCACCCATGTCAACTATGAGTAGAAATTATTAGGTGTCCCATTAAGTTCGTGCGGTTTTTGTATAAATAAAATTATCAACAATATTTTTTAACTTGTTGATCGATAACGCATGATCAATGTCATCTACTTTAATATTAATCCTCCTTTTATAGGATACATTCATTTTTGGTGACAATTCCTTAATTCATATTTTAAGATAATTGAAGATAGCAACGAATAAAACTTTAATTCGTGGTTGTTTACTCAACGAATACAAACTCGGCACCAAAATTGAAGCAGCGATGCGAATATGTACCGCATTCGGAGATGCTGTTTCAAGTGATCAAACAGCACAGAATGTGAGAATGTGAGCGATGAAACCATTTGTTTGTTTCTTCTAGAAGAAGTGGAATACAAAAGCAGTTAATGCGATTATCTTTTTAACTTTGTAGAACATGAAGAGAATGTTACTATTTCTTCTAAAAACAAATCTTATAGCAACCTTCATCTGTAAAACCACACATTTAATTAATTGTCTACCTTGTTACTTGTTTAGTTACAAATAGAAACTCACTGATTACATTTCTCGTTCTATTTGCCCGTCCACAACTACTACGTGAGCTCTCCAAACAAAACATCAAATTTTTATGGTGTTTTGTTTCGAGGAACGTTAACAATCGACGTACATCCAGTCCGTTTTAATTTCCAGAGTAAACTCATACAATAGTACCATTAATTAGCCTAAACAGACCGTCTAAATTGATTACAAATGCACCACGCAGGCAACACAGTAGTTCCTCTCGTCATGAATCGGTTCATTTATAATAGGGAATTAGTTGATAGATCAGATAGGCTTGCGTCAGTTTAGTCAAGCACACAGAATGGTAATTCATAGAAATAGTAACAAATTAACGTGCAGTGTAGCGGGATATACGGTTTGCATCGCGCTACATGCATCCTTCATTAAAAGCAATGCATTAGTAACGACTGCAAATGGTGCACACAAATTTACATTAAGTTTTCACTTTCATTAAGTTCAGAGTAATCTTCTATCTTTGTTGGAGTGAAGAAAATCACACATCTCCTAGTTGCTTTTCTCTACTTTGAATGCTAAATGCTACGCAATTTTAAAACCATTTTCAATGTTTCTTTTATAATTTTGTTAATACGCAGAATATTAATTGTTGCTTATATCTCACAACGTTAGCCCTTAATTCTTTAAATTTGCTTAATAAAATTTATGCAGAGACTCAGCAGGTACATCAAGTAGGTGCAGCGAACAAGTTGGAAATGTACACAATGCGGGAGTTTATTTTATTGAGCGAACGAGACTTCCATAACATTACACACAGAACTCAACGTGCGGCTGCATCGAACATGCATAACAAGGATTTCCGCTCTGGAAAGGAAGCGATGTTGACTTCCGCATTCGCGCAATATTCCTAGGTGTACGGATGTGGACGAATTTAAATCCTGAGCAAGGTATTCTTTTGACATGCCGTAACAGTAGCGGTAGTTTTCGTCGCTCGGTACAAATACGACTAAAATTTGTTGAAGGAACATTGTTAGAGCGGCGTGACGCGAAAAGAGCGTTTGGCTTCAGGTTTTCGTTAGATCTAGCAAGCTGTTGTACGGCGATAGACATATTTGCAGATTGTTCCCGTTGGTCTGGTGTTATTTTCGCTCAAAAATTTCTTGGAGCTCTAATTTGTTTTTCTTGTTTCATTTCGTGTATAGCGCTTTTCAACTTTTCGGGGCTTTGCTTTATGTTGTTTCTTGGCTTTCAAGATAGAAATTTTGCAACTAACGATTGAGAGGATGCAGCAAATTTATATGTGCTACGGTTCTGGTTAAGTAGAAAATATTTATGATCTTAAAATCTTTTCAGAGGAAATAGTATTGGTAAGGTTTCGAAGAAAATGTTGTCGGAGAGGAAATTACAAAAGGACGCAAACTCTTCTGAAGACAGCTGAGTAGAACTGAGACATAGTTATCATAGTAATCTGGATTTAGGTCTGGCTATACTTGTGTAACAAAATAACTACCTCTTTGTTTAAACTACTCTAAAGTTTCGATGCTACTAACCATGAATTACTATTCAGTGTTTTACATCGCTTTGGTTTTGACTTGAACTCTATTTTTCTTATTTTGATGGACGACAACAGCAAACATGCATTAATAGCAATACAGAGTTCTCGCTAAAAGGCCTGAAAGATTGCAGCTATCATAAGTATGCTTATGATGTTCAGCTTTAATATTCATTTGATGCTAAGTAAGTGAAAGTGAGTATTCCATTAATTAATGAAGATCTTCAGGCTGAACGTAAAAGATTTGGTCGACCTGCAATTTGTTAATAAAACCAAGTTTTCTAACGGTGATATATTAGATCTTGTTTCACATTTGATTCTGACTCGAGATTTAGACGGCGTGTAGTTTTTTTCGGGAAACTTTAAACTGTTATTTGGAAGCATGGAGATGCCGTGTCAGTAGATTTGCCTAAAAGCCTTTGTGATTTACTTCTTTTGTCAAGATTTGATTACTGTGATGTAATTTATGGTCGTCATCTAGTTCAGGAGCTCAGTATTGCTGCTGAAGATGATAGCTTAGCTATCGAAACGTGCGTACAGTTTCAGTGAAGTGTTTGTGGTAAGCCAGATTTCGAAAATACACTTAGAATATAAAAGGCTCAAAATGCGTGTCTAGGGTTTTCTTGTCTTTGTGTCACGCAAGAAATCTGGGCCATTTGTCTTCTATTTCGCAAATGCACCAATCATTCAATTGTAATTCCCTTGACACCATAACCGTGTAGTTTGTTTAAAAGTAATTCATGTAATTAATTTTGCATCTTTTAAAGAAGTTAATTTCTGGCTATAAACCATATTTTTTATAATTTTTAAGAAAGATAGATTTAATGAACGTAGCAGAGATAACACGTTATCTCTTTTATCTAGTGACTTGTGCTCTATTTTAAAGGAAAAATGCCTAATATATGTCAATGGAGCTAAGATACTTCAATATGCTGATGATCTTCTCGGAATAAATAAAGCTCGTTTATTCAAAATTGGAATTCTAGGCTGTCCTCTGTGTAGAAAATATTTTAATATATTTTTTTCTTTCCTCGTTAAATCAATTCAATATATCCCTTTGATCTGCATCTGCCATCTAGAAGATACCTTAGGAAGTGGTGATCGAAAGATGCTCTTGTCCAAAGAGGCAGAACATCAGATCTCCTTGTGAAGGTCGTTGTATATTTATTTATCACATATATGCTTCACTAATAATGTATAAGCTATACTCAATGACTTTTAATGGAACTTCATCTGTTTGATGGGATCGAGAGGCGATAGTTAGAAACCCAAATGTTACCAGGCGCAAGAGAAACTAGACAAGCTACAGGTGTGTCCAAGTGAAGCACAGTTTTTTTTTTGCCATAGCTATCTGGTGGGTGGGTACAGCCACTTCTATGTTGTGTTATTCCACTTTTAAGATATTATGATGTTTCATAGACTGAATCACATTGTGAAAAAGGGACGGAATGTACAACATCCTGACAACATTTGTAGAATAATTTGTTTAAAGTACTGAAATTATATTTGACAAAGGTACCGGTAAATATTCATGTTGTTTTTTAACATTCAATACTTTAAGCTTTAAAAAACGCTATAGTAGATCATAATATAGCTAGTGGCAGTGAATGTAGATTCCAGGAAATACAAAAAAAATCCCAGAAGCTAGTCTGTCTACAAAAGAAAGTAAACAATACTTAAGTTACCCATTTCAAGACTGACGCCACAATTACAAATAGAAACCGATTATTCCTACAACACGCAATTACATAACTTTATTTAAACGAAGTACCGTCGATAATTACTTCGAGTGTGAGCAGAATCCTCATAGCGTGATCGTCGCGCTGTTGGGTTAGGCAAATTTCCTGCAAAGTGTTTTCAGACAATAAAAATAATAACGGAATCGACTATTCGAGTAAATAAAATCCATCCAATATAAATCCTCAGTCTACCAGAGGCATAAAGAAAATGATCGGAATTTCAGTGGAGAGAATCGTTTCGGAAAACTAGTTATTGATTTGAATGGAGAGTTCGTTCTCTACTGCAGCTTTAAAATTACCTGTAAACACTCAGCGAGGGTAACCGAATTCGCCCACTGGGTGTTTGTGTGGCGTATATACATATACAGAGAGAGAGTAGATAGATAACATTAAAAATCGTTCAAGCATTAACCAAGAAACGGGAATTTGTTTTACGTTGAACCTTTAAAAATTAAATTACTAAAATACCGTTGCGAAGTTTACTTGAAATAGTTCGTTAAGCCTGGTAGGCGAATCCTGAGAGCTGGCTCTTTGTGTACACTACGCTGCATAATATAAACGTACGTAAGCTTGTATAAGTTAGAGCAACAACTGATATGGTTTAAACAGAAAGTAAGTAAAACAACGATCCTCCTTGTTCCGTAGAAAAATGGTCTATCAGTAGGATAATATAGGATTTTCCAAAATCCACTTTAGAACTTCAAGTAGCTGCAGCTTCAAAGTATTTATTTTATTTCGGGTGAAAGTTCATATCCGCTACCTTCCGTCGTATACAAATCTAACCATGCACTGCTTTCTGAGGCGATAAATATAATAATAATGGTATTTATTCGAAAAGCATGTTTTATAAGAGAAAGAACAAACGGGTAAGAAATAAATTAAAATAAGCAGAAAAGAGTGGGCTGTAAACAATGCTGGATCAGCAAGAAGAAATCATTCAAACTGTAACAATTTAAACTTAGGAATATAATTTTTATTTCGCTTAAAAAGAAATTTATTAATTTTCGTTATGGCTACCGTTAATTTATTAAACAATATACGACCAAAATACTCTAAAATGTGCTCAAATGTTGACGGACTGTGAAAGTAAATAATTGTCTTGACGTGTGGAGTAGCTATGCGTTATATTGTTTAAATGCAATTTATTAGTTACGGTAAACAAAACATAGACATTGATTTGCATTTCCTTTTGCAAAACAAATACTTTTTGTGTGTCCGAACATGATCTCCAATGAATGATTCGATGCCACAGCAAAAACTAAAAATTAGACTGAAATATCGTATTACGAGAGGATTTTAAGCCATTTAAGGCAGAGTTGATCAACATGATCTAACTAATAACTCCTAGTAATTTCACTGAGGGTTCCGAATGGAAACTGGCAGCATGTTGTAATTGTACAACAGAGCTATGTAAGACCTTCCTCGATTTAAAACAAGTTTATTGATTATCATCCAGTCCTTTTTGGTATTTGAAATAGTTTGATTAATAGAGTTACCCTTAGCGATGAATGCTGATGTCATCTGCATAATTAGGACATATCGAAAGCTAATGAAGACCATTGAAATAAATCAAAAAAAGCGTTGAGTATGACCACTTAGACCATTGATGAGCTAAAGCTCTAACTCTATGTTGATATAGTTTGAATGGTAGGACCTCATGCTTAATACAGTCAAATGCTTTGGAAAGGCCCAAAAAAAGATCAGATGTGTAGTTGTGTAATTTTAAACCTTAGATACCCTAGATATTTGTTGTGACATATCTTATGGGCCTTATTGTTATTACCATCGTACACCCAAATATCTCGTAATCTTTTAATTTTGATTCTTTTAAAAACATCAATAGTAGAGATATCATTGCATATCTTTCCATCAATCATTTTGATTCCTTCTAATATTTTGTGACAACAGTATTGTAGGAGAGGACTTTAGGTAGAGATGATTTAGAAGCATTAACCATGTACCTTCTAAAAGATGCCCCAACATGAATTTGGGGAATTTTATTTTACATTATTTTCAAACGCCGAATTTGAGTGGGCTGATTTTGTTCTTGATATCAAGAGAATGTCATTTTTGTTCAGCTGAAAACATCGCTAGGGTGAATGAAAGTGTGACTGAAAGTTCAAAGATCTCATTTCGTTATCGGTCCCAGCAATTGGCATTTCAAAATCGTCTGCGGAACGAATTATGACGAAAGACCTTCGTCTGCGTGCATACAAGATTCAACTGACCCAAGAACCGAAGCCTAATGACCATCAAAATTGCAGTATTTTTGCCAATTGAATCTTAGAGCAGATTGTAATTTGTAAGCGAACCATGTTCAGTGACGAAACCAATTTTCACATCGGTGGTTACGTTAGTAAGCAAAACTGTTGTTTTTGTGGACGCGAAAATCCTCGCGAGAATACGGAAAAAACATGTATCCTCGTGGTGTAACTCGTTAATATTTATTCATGTATTTTTAACGTCAATGAAAATCCATTAAGATAAGTTCGTAAATGAGGGTTTCAGCTCTTAATTGCGCACGTTAACAGCAGAAGGCGTATAGATTTGATAACTTGCGATTTAAAAATCTTTCCATGGCAAGCATTGAAACTAATGGTCAGTGATTATCTGATTATAATCTAAATGCTGTATGCAAATTTGGCCTAGGACGTTATAAATCGGCAGATGTTTTTGCTAATTTGATGCAGAATTAAGGAGCTGGTCCTTGTCGATACTGATCAGGTAATTTAATGAGTTTAGGAACTGATACACCAATAAGACTTAAAAAAAAATGTTTATACGTGCACTTCAAGGTATCCGATTACGAACCGCCGTATGTTGTAATTATGTTATGTAGATAGTGCTGAACATACGCCAAACTTGTAACATTGTTATTTGCTCGGTATATCTAAAAAATAAGAATATAAACACAAAGACCCTTATACAAACAGTTTTCTGCGGAAGCAAGTGGTACCTAACAATTATTCTTTTTGATATGATGTGACTAATAGCAACTTTTATTGAAAAAAATTGCTTTTACTTAGGTAGGATGCTGTGGTAATCACCGTAATTTTTTCATGGTTTACTAAAGCCCTAAAACTTAATAGACTAGGGGTAGTGTGGAGTAAGTTTCTGGGACGATATTTTTCGATTTCCCGATCGCGATCTTCCTAGCATGATTCTCCTGAGCATACAACATGTATGTATTATCGTATGTCGTGTTTCTCAGGCAGTCGACATAATCTGATCCTTCACACTTGGTAGATTTAGATCATTACTCAAGGTCTCATTGGGCACGCGTTACAGTACTTCACTTACCATCCCCCTCGTTTTGTTTTGAAATTTCTCTATTTTTGGGCGCAGCACTAGCAAGTAATTCCTTCAATTTTCTCCTTCTCCGAACGGAGGTAACAACCTTATAGTTTCCTGGTTCTTTGATAATTTGTGTGGATAACTGGCCAACCAGAGTAGATCCATATTCGTAATTTGTAGTTTTTTTGCATTATTAGCCAGATTTGTAGAGTCAATATGGGGGGCTCAACTGACTGTGATCCCGGCAGACAGGACACCTAGATTTCACTGCGGATAAGTAGTCATTACGGCAATTCGCATGAAGATGGAGAACTAGAAGACTGTAGCGTCAGTTCATTTGCAGAAAAGACTTGCTAGTATTGCGACGAAAAAATTGTGGAACTGTAGTCTGGTGCACCACAATGCATGGAAAAAATGTCAAAACAGGATCATGGGGGTGATAACTAGAGTACTATAATACGCACACGTTTGCCCATCATTGTATAATACGATCTTTCGATGTAACTCAGCACCTATTTTCTTCTTCTCTATCTTCTTTCAACTGGAATCTTCTCTCTCTTCGATTGTTTCCGTTAGAGCTAACATCACATTTTTTAAAGTATACGAGAGAAACCGTGCTTCGTGTATTGGCGAGGATTGTCGTACCGAGGTACGCTCGGGCTTTATTTTTTTGAAAATGGTAACGGAAAGACGGTAACGGTTAATGGTGAACGATAAAGTTTTTATGACCTCTTCTGCAAGATACGGACTTCGATAGCCTTTTTTCTCAACAAGATGCAGCTACTTGTCACACTGCCAGAGAAACTAAATTTACTACACGAAAAATTTCTTGGCTTTGTATTTCTTGAAATAGTAACCATTGGATAGTTCTTGCAATTTAACACTGTTAAGCTTTCTCCTTTGGGGTTTTATGATGATCATAAGGATAAAAAATTTACTTTCTAAAAGCTGAGAATGTAATTAAGCGTCTCAAATTTCATGGGCGGTCAAATAACTTTAAGGACATAATAGGAGGACTGAAAGTCAAGCAAAGCAACAAGTAGTTGCTATTCTATGATTCATTTAACTAATGACTTTGCTTACCAAGAGGAATGTCGCATTAGAAGCCGAAAATATCTTAATATGATGGATTGTCTTCAAAATGAACTGCACCAAACTCACGAAACGATGTATTTAAGTTTAGTGAACTTCTTCCGCATTCTACCCGCTTGACTTACTGGAGCCGTATTTTAGGAAAATGGTAACTATTGATTGCACTTAATTGAACTTTATATCCCAGCATATTAGACTACAACCCCAAGTCTTCTCCTTCAATCCCCTTCCGTTTTCTTTGTTCCAAACTTGGCACTAACCGCTAAAGTAACGTAGCGAACTTTCGTCATGTATTGTAAACTATAATATGATGGAAATAATGGCTTTAAGAGAGAGAGATGGTTCATTAAATATTTTACGGTACGGTAGTTTTGCGTTCGGCTATTAAACGCAGACGTCGCCAAATTACTTACTTAGCTATAGTTGTGTTGTTGTTTGAATGGAATGATTTTTGAATAGGAGAAAGCTGCCTCGGCTCCAACTGGGTACTTAGGGTTTGTTTTGGAGTGTGTTTTAAAAGAGGGGCGATTTTCACTTCGCATCGGAATGGGAAGCTTAATTGCGCCTTTTATTTCTGTTGGCAAGTTTTCAAAATGTCCTCGCCGTTGGCTGGGCCTATATTTTTTTTTTAAATTGTGAGTAATGATGGACTTTTACATTTGCTATATTTGAAAACGATTTATGTGATATTCATTAAAATTTTTAATGCCGTTCCTTTTTTCACTGTTTACAATTTCCCTTCCGCGTTCGTTACTTTGGGGGTAAATTGAAACGATAATTTTCGTAAGAAATATTCTATTCTCGGGGACTCCATTTTCAGTCATAAATCTTATTTCTGTGTAATTTATGTTTGTTGTCATCAACTGTACCACTATTCATATTCACTATTTTTTTTTTAAATAAAACTTCGTTATTTTTTTAAATCAATTCCTACTACAAAATATTAAAGAAGAGTCTCATTAATATTTAAAAATAAGCATTTTAAAAAGTAATTAATCAATTCAATTCAATTTTATTTAGTTTACAATCATCCCCGTTGTATTTTAGCGACCAACATTGGGCTAACACCGTTGCAAAATGGCATCAGACTTTGTTGCTAATTACCCCGCTGGCAACATTCACAAGTGCAATTGTAAACAGTATAAAAATAAGTAACCTTTGTTTCTCTATTAGATAAACAATTTCGAGTACGTGCCGAAGTCAACAGATTTGATAATATTAACACTTACTTAACTTTAATTTGCTTTTTTACAAGTTCTATGCACTGTAAAACGTCATCTTCAGAAAACCTGTCAGAAGCTAGCAATTTTGCTAACGCAAACACGTTTTGTTAAATGTTTCGTTATTAGTAAGTTTAATATGCTTAATTTTTTAGAATGGATGAACTAGACGTAGGTCGTTTTTCCAGTGCTTTAGCGCAACAAATTATTTTGGAACGGCAGAAGGATGTGATTTTCAGGAGAACTATAAGTATACTTTAGCTGCTTGATGTATATGTCTTCCTAATTTGGAATGGTTATGTAAAAGCCTTTTCGGTCAAGTGAGGAACATTCTATGCATAACCAGATATGTCCAATTTTAGTCACAATTTTATCGCTTCCAGTGTTCAGAATTGTTCAATGTCAGCTTTATTCTTACTACTTGTCATATAAGTTGCAGAATTGTAACTGCAATGCTCTCTTGGGATAAACAGTTTTTCGTTTTTTTCAAAATTTACTTCATGTTGGCATGTCTGATTTCGCATGAACGTTCCTCAAGTTGGACATCGATTTGCTAAACTGGCAAGCATTCATGCAGCTTTCGTTTTAAAGCACATTAAATTGTTCCAGTGCGCATAGTGTAAAAATGTGTATATGGGTGAAAAGTTTGAGAACACGAATCGTGCAGTGACTTGAGCTTCTTCAAACTTTGAGAACACAATCTGTTTTAGGCGTTCTGTATGTGCTTTCCGGTATTTTTTTATAAATTACCCTTGTTTGATTTTGCATAAAAAAAGATCTTTGCGTGGAACGTTAGAGTAAATTTCATAACTTGTTTTCTAAAGTTCAACAATGTCTTAAGTATTATCATCAAAGATAATCATCGCGACACCTATGCCAACCATAGCTTCTAGTTACAGCTATTAAGCAATTGTATTACTAAAAGCAAGATGATCTCCGGTAAGAGGTTATTAACTGTAAGATTCGAAAATCCCATCAAATCATTGTTTATTGTACTTTACATTTCAATTCGCAAATCCTTCCGAGATTCGATAAGATTTTTATCATTCCAACATGGTGCTTCTATCGTTTATCACTTAATAATTCTATCATTACCTTTCTCAGTAGCAACATAAATAACACTTAACGAAACGAACTTCAAGAGATTAGCTGCTTCTTTATCGTCCATTTGATCGGCAAGGGTATCGATCGTGTTTCTTGCCGCTTCTCCTAAGTCGCCTCAGTAAGCTAGCGGGGGATTCAATTAAAAGCAGATGCTTCTTTGTCTCGCACGACTGATTTATATTGTTTGGAGATTTGAACTTACGTATTGAAAAAACTCACGCACCGCTCCTAATTTATCGGGAGCTTTTGTCCCAATAAAGCGTTGAATTTGTTTTAGGTGATTTATATGGTGGGGGAACGCTGCTTCCGGAGCTCTTCGGCTTCGCGTCTGACGGTTTTCGCGTTGGTTTATTTACTTCCGCACCTCCTTTACGGAACAATATAAATTAAAACGTTCGAATTGGCTGCTCTTGAAATTAGCCGCTTTCGAGCGTGTTCATTAATTATTAATTGGAAGTAGTGGTTACGTTATCGGATGATTCTATTCTAGGTTATTTATTCAGAGTTTTCGGGTTACTGTTTCGCTGTTCATAAATTATATCGTTTGAAGCTCTATGTGGAACTAAACAATTACTATATATGTTTCCTGCTGAATAAAAGATTGTCGGGACAAAAGAAGCGAAAAGGAAGTTTGAAAAAGTTAACGTTTATTTAAAACTTTGGTCGTCATACTAATGTGTTGGTTCTTAACGATCCGACCGCCGTACGCGCTGGTATTTTATCGTTCCAGATGGGACTTTAATATTGTCAATTAAATATTCAAACTAACACCAACTTAAATGAGCAAAGTAGGTCTACAAATGGACCTTTATAACAGGGGACTTTTGGATCTCGTGGTAAGTGGTAATGCACCAAGAAATGAGAAAATTGGTTTCAAATTAACAAGTTTTATTGTAAAAGAAGAAAAAAATTATATTAATGATGGTACCGTTAATAATCACATATGTAAAATTCGCAAAAATATGATTTATTGCTAAGAGTTGGTCCCTGAAAATAGAATAAAATGAATATTAATTTTTTTTATATTGCTAAAATTTGTGGCAAAAGAAATATATAATTTAAGCTACTCAGAGCAAGAGGTTTAAAACCAATAGGAATATAAAAATAAACAGAAGAAATAAGTGCGACTTATTACGGTGATTAGTGCAGTTCGTTGAGGGCAAATGAACAGCATCTTCACTTTATACGCTTGCATAGCTCACTTAAACCACTATTTTAGTTGTGGTTAACGCTCCTGCTTCGTGGGCCATCTAGCTTTGTACGTTATAACAATTGTGCAATACCATGTAAGTTTCTATATTCTTTGTCCGTGGCTGTTTTGGCGATGACGGAACGCCTACTATAACTTCCTCCGCGAGATAAAAGGGAATTATTGCACTTTACCCGACTTTTCGGGTAATTAGGATCCTCTACAACCAATTGCCGATACATTGGTACTAGTCACATGTTTTATCGCTTTGGCCGCTGGGAGAAGACTTTTTCAATTTGACAATGGCTGAGGCGACATCTTAGTTTCTCGCTTTTTTCCTAAATAGGGTGCACTGTTCATCTCTCACCAATCACAACGCCATATAGTAGAAATTAATACATTTCTCTGAGTCACGCGCTTGTCTAATTTTTAATAATATTTAATAAGATATTAAAAAAAACAATAAATTAATAAAATCGGAGGCCCCATTACACTGTAATGTAACTTTCTGTTGATTTCTTTATTACATTATTTTAACATTTAAACCGCTTAATTGTTGGTTATTTCAGATTACGAAATGCTTTTTGAAAGCTGCCACTGTACATCCTTAATATAGTAAGTATCCCTACTTCAACAGCGAGTATCTTCGTTTTCTTGCGGTTTATTTTATTCAGATTTTTGCTTGCAGTTATTAAATGTTTAACTACAACCAGCAAATAAACAACTTCGCGATATTTTCTGATGCTTTTAATATTTGGCCGTCTTTTAAGTGCACCTGCGCAATCATATTATTTAATCTTTCCTCCTTCTTGGACGACTTCATTTGAATATAAGGAAGCAGCTGTTACAATTTAATAATTTCACCCCATTCCCGGAATGGTGACGAGTGCTAGAAATGTTGAAATTATTCGCGAGAATTTGCACGGAAAATATCAAAACAGAAATCGATTTTTAGCAACAGAATCACGTCCAGTGAATGATATTTATATCATCTTTATATTAAACTGGGAAAGGTAACAATTGGACAGATAAGCAGCTCCTTCCGAGATATAAGGAAGAAAATAATATCTTTTCTTGTCTCCTTCTTTCCGCTTCTTCTCGTTTTTCCTTAATATAAAAAGACGCAAAGACGCGATCGACTCAACAATATGCTCCCATCCCACTTCCCAAAGCTCCTTTAACGCCGAAATCAAACTCATTTTTTTTTTTCAGTTTCAATATTCACAACATCCCAAGCTTGTGCGTCTCATCTTCACTCGTCTGGAGCGAGGTAGGGGGAGGGGAAAACGACCGGAAGAGAGCGCTGCTTTCTTTTACGCGCGCCAAATCTCGAAACGGACGCCCCTCCTTCAATTTCCAGGTCGATTGAGCAAACACATTCAGTTTCGAATATATATATACCAAATATCTATTGTTCGGCAGCTTTAAAGCGAAATACTTCGTTCTATTTCGCTTTCTCTCGCTCGCAGGCTAAATGGAAAAATAAAACTAACATTCGCGACGTTCCCGGAATTTCATAAGGAATAAAAATAAACAGGGGACCCGGAACGGAAAAAGATAATAAAGAAGGTATAGGAAGGGAAAATATACCGGTGATTGGACGTTTTTTTCTCTGCGTAAGTTGTTTACATTGAAAATATATACGCCAGGGACGCGAAGGGATAAAGTCAGGAAGGTGCGTCTGCTTTAGCCTTTACAAAAATATAAAATAAATCCTTATTTTCTTTGGTCTGTTTTCTCTGCTCTTTTTTTAACTCTGCCTTTTTACTAATAGAGGACACACCTTTTGTACTTTATGATATATTGGCGAATTACGAGTGTCTAAGAAGGAATTATAATACATTTACACTAGTAAGTAAGACTTTTGTAGCGTGCAGTTTATTTCTTCGGCATCTATTTTTATGTTCTTTTTCACTTTAGTTAACTGAAATGAAACAGACTCTTTGTTCCAGGATAACAAAGCCTCTTTCATACGGGTGTTACTTAAAGTTAGTAAATTAATTGAACAAATTGTTATAATACTAGAAGAAATATTTTAGAGCGATTGAAGTTTCATTCAGAGGACCAGAAGGCAGGCGAATTAGAAGAAAATTTTATAAGGAGCTTACACTCAATGGCAAGGCATTGCGAATCATAGGGTAGGGGCTTATTGCGTCAAAAGTCTGGTAACAGCGTCTCTTACAGTTAGATTGTTGCTAATGAAAGGAAGCTAAAGATTGTCATTTTTCTATATTGTGTGGTTGTGTAGTGCTTATCCCAGAAGTTAATTATTAGGATAGAATAGAATAATTTTATTTCTATATCTCTGTACAAACAACATCTTTTTTGTAGTTTACCTTATATAATAAAGATGTCAATACAGTGAAAATAAGGTGTAAAACATAACTAGAATAGAATATGTAGAAGGTACATAAAGGACAAGAGCGCCAGACAAACACATTAAAACTGTGTAGTTGAAAATTCTTCTGTGGAGTAGAACACGATTTTTTTGTCCTTGCTGGAGTGGCTTTGAATATCCCCACAAGAAAGATTGCAGCAGTAAAAATTTCCCATCCTGCTTACAAGACAAGCTAAGCGAGAAATTGAAGCAGTTATTAAAAGATTTTGATAATATTTCTTGCCCAAACCGTATATACGAGGGATGTTTCCAAAGTTCTGGGAATTTTGCTCTAATTAAATTACGCCGAATTTGTAGGCAATGCTATTGGTGATAGACAAGTTGTCATATTTATGCAGCTATCCAGTGAGGGCGTATGATCCAATGACTAATATAACATTATGTGTAGTGATCAAATAAAGTGAATAAGTTTTGTCATTTTGAAAAAAATTGAAAAAACTTTATTTTAAGGGGTTTAACCCCCACAGTCGTAAAATCCCCTTCGTTTTAGACGATAAAAAAGTGGTCACGAGAAAGTTAGCAAAATCCATAATGCTGTGTTAAAAGATCAGCGACTTAAGGTATGCGAGCTTGCTAAGATTGCAAACATCTTAATAGGCCGCGTTCACAATATATTAACCAATACTTCGGGTATGAAAAGATTCTACGCTCGGTGGGTACTGCGTTTAGTGACAACAGATTAAAAGCGTATTTGAATGAACACTTTTCACGGGTGCTTAGATTCATTTAAATGTAATTCGGCTGACTTTCTTTGGCATTTTATAACGGTAGATGAAACATGGATTCACAGTTACAAAAGCAATGGATATCAGTAGGTGAAAACGCTCCGAAAGAAACGAAAACTGTTCTATCTACGGGAAAAGTTGTGGCAACGGTTTTCTGGGATTCTCGAGGTGTGGTATATATAGACTACCTGGAAAGAGGCAGTAAATCATTGATGACTACTACGCTTCACACTAGACCAATTGAAGCGTGCTATTGAAGTTACACGTCCACATCTGGCCAAAAACAGAGCTGCTCTTTTATCACAATAAAGCACCTGTTCACACGTCTCGGATTGTAGCCGCAAAACTTCATGAGTTACGCTTCCAGGTGCTTCCAAATCCGCCGTTAAAGCTGAGGCAACTGCTTATTTTGCAGAGTTGGGCAATTCCCATTATAGTGAAGGTAAATAGTTGAACCTTGGTTGATCTAAATATGTGGAATTGCAAGGTGACTACGTTGAAAAATGAGCAAAGACTTGAAATTCCTCTCGTAGTTGATATTATTAAATACATGATAGCTTTACAATCCCCTTTCCCATATTAAATTCAAAAAAACTGTTTCGCACCCTAAAAATATGTCTAATTACCTTAATTATCCATGCAAATCAACACGAAAAAACTAAAATTCGCTACGGCAATCACGTTTAATCCAAATCCAAATATAACGTAGAATTTCGAAAATGACATTTTGATTTAAATTGGTACGATAACCCTTTTTTTTCTGTCTTTCCAACGTACTAGTTCACGCAATCGGCTCCTGTATAAAACGAAATAGGTTTCTGCCATTGATACTGAAGCTTTTGTAGCGCATTTTGTCAATGGCAGCTCTATCTGTATTTATTCGATTATTGAACGTGCACTTCTTCACAAAACGCACGTTTGTGTTTCGCCAATCAGCAATATAGGACTAAATGGGTTTCGTTTTGATGACCGAAAATTGAAATGAAGAGGGCTTTCCATTACTCGGTTGAACATAAATTATAGTTCGATGAGTATTAATAAATGGGACTCTGCGTAATAGCGATGAATGGGGAATCAATATAAGTGAGGATACATGTATGTATAATAATACTAATACTCTATTTTAAAAATTCATGTACATAAATATTCTATATAAAGAAAAAGTTAAATAATAATTCCGCGTCTCACATTATCGTGAAATTACGTAAGCTATTACAAAGTTGATCGATCTGATTGTACTACTTGAGGTTTTCGTAAAAAATTATGAATATTTCCATTGCTCAATGTTATAGTAAGAATATGGAGTCGTGCAGGATTATAAAAGGAGTTCGTCTACTTATTGATAGATTCTAGTTATCGTAATAACGTTTATGTCATCCGCGTATAAAGTTACATAGTTATCACTTATAAATTTGGGTAAATCGCTAAAAGATCGCTATATATGATCCTTCCTCCAGTTGATACACACCCTGTATGTAATAGAACAAGTACGCAATTTAATTTTATGTTTATTACTAATGTGTTGTCGCACCCCATTAGTATCACACTTCCCCACCCTTTCTGTGGCATTGATTCCAGTAGGTGGTCGATGTCCTCTTTGGGTATGGTGTTCCAAGTAACCTGCAATTCTTGCTGGAGGGCTTCCATTTTTTGCGGAGAATTCCTCAGTTTTCTTCCCATAATGTGCTACACGTGTTCGGTTAGCGAGAGGTCGGGAGATCTGGGTATCCACGGCAAGATATTAATGTGGGTCTTTTCGAATAGGTTTAGAGAAGTTCTCGCTGCCACGTAACGATGGGCATTATACTGCTGGAAAAATGGGAAAAATATGTGTTTCCGCAGCCTGATCAACGTAACGCTGAGCGTTCATGGTGCTTCGTATAAACACCAACTGATACCTCCTCCCATAACGCCTACGGCACCATATGCCACTACACGTTCGAATCTACACCACTCCAAATGTTGTTGTCGGTGTTGAGCCTTATGTGGTAACATAAATGTGATCTAAAGGATTGCAAGCCGAAAGCCATGATTCGGCGATAAACGGTTCGAAGGGTCTTATGACAACCTTGATTACCGAAACATAATAGCTCATGATTTGCAATTTCCCTGAACGAAAAACTACCTTCACGCAAGCCAGCAATGCAGCCTCTGTTGAATTCGCTCAACTGGCGGTAATTTCCACGTTGCCGACCTCTAAGCATAATCAGTCCTTTAAAATAAGTTAAACAAAAGTATGACAACAGACGACGGTGAAAATTGGATAAGAACTTTCAAGAAATATACTTAATGCAAGAAAAGGCTGCACGAAGGGTCAGATATGCCATGACAAATTGATCCATCGCAAAGAATTATAATCAATTATTACCGTCGAACAGTTATAGCTTTCTACTTAGTTGGGTAAAAAAATTCACACCCCTTCCTGATGTTGCAATTTCTGCGTCACGCAGAACACAATAAGAATATGGATGGAACCAGAATCCTTGTGTACTTGTGCTTGACCATTGTTTTTGCAAAAAACTTGCATTGTGTTGCGCAAATAACTCTTGAACCACTTTTTACCTTCACTACGTATTCCGTACAACTGAAGTTTATATAAAAGATTTCACAATCAAATGGTTTAATTAAATCTACTGATAGCCCTAAACACATAATGCTGTTATCCAAAGAGAAATATTTTCCTTTAACCAAAATTTGAAGTGCAGTATTCGTATTTCTTTTTGGTACAAAACCATGCTGACACGGGGTTAAGACAATGGAGTCAGTTAAAAATTAAGTAGTTTATTATGTATAACAGCTTAATATATTTTAGAAAATGCTGTCAGTAGATTAATCGGACGATAGTTATGAATCTTTGGCCTTCAGTTTATCCGGATAGATACCCTCTCCTATTGAATAATTAATTAAATATTAAGTGTAAATATACAATAAGGTAATAATGCATTTTTAATTAATTTAATGTTGATATCGTCACCGCCTAGACTAGCGTTTATTTATTTAATTTCATAACTAAATTCTAGACTTCATTAGCAGTAACCGGATTAAGGTAACACTTACTCTATTGTGGATCAAAACCTTGTTTTCAGAGAGAAACATTTAATATTAATTATAAAGAAAAATAAAAAATTCAGTATTAAGTCGTTAAGCTTTCTCAGTTTAATTAATGCTTCATCAGAGTAACATCTCTGGTTCACAAGGACAACACGTATTGGTAACATTTCAATTCCGACAACAATCCAATTACTTACAGTGAGAATCATCGGGATACATTGTTGGGAAAGCATTACATGTTGCGAAACCATTACATTGATATCATTCCTCATTCTTTCTTTTTTAATTTTTATAAATGTAACGGTGATCCCAAGACTAGAAAATTATTGCTGCTGTGCGTTAATTAGTCAAGGAAGACGGACATGTGAGATATCACGAAATTGAGACATCCTTAGATATTTCAAATAATTCTGCATGATGAATCGGTTTGAGTAGGTTCGTTCGGCGTGGAATCGCACATTTTTTTAACTAAAGAATAAAAGGCGTATAGCGTTAATTGGTGACGGAAAATTTTAAGCTAGTTCAATAGGGGAAGCTCAAAAAAAAAATTTTTATAGCACCGCATCAATTTTAGGTAATAGCAGCACGTCTTAATACAATGCTAACATATTAAAGGAATGGATAAATCAAGGCAGTAAACTGAAGTACGTGTATGAACAAAGGCAACGTTTTCAAAATTCCCATTCCCCCCACACACAATATTTACAAACCAGGAAAATCCTTCTATCTCGCGTACGCTACTGAAATTTACCGACTACGTTATATTTGATAATCCAGCAAATTGAAAGCTGCAATTTAAACAATTCAAATTACGAGTGAATATTTTACGAGGCACTCTCTTTTCATCCGTAAGTCATACCCCATTGTTGCGGAAGTGCTTTTGTGTATGCCGTTGTATCCTATATCGTGAGCGTAGATATACGGCTCTTCTCAAGAATCACTCGCTGCTTGAGCATTAAGTATTGATGCATCAGTACACCTACACTTCTAGTTGTCAGACGTTTAATTTAAAATTTATAGAACAATGTGGTGACTGAGACGCATACATTGTCGTAGAATGAGGGATTAGGATTCCAGCTTTGTGTAAGAAAAACTTCTATTCGTGTTGACTTTGCGGGTAAAGAAGATCAATACGACGGAATGAAATGTTAGAAGTGGTTTCCTTTGTTTTACCTTGAACATTGAAAGCTTTGTTTAATAATGGAATAATGCTAATAAATTTCTTTTTTTTACATCATGTTATAAGCACGCAGGATAACTGAACCGACTGAACCACGTGTTGCTAAGGTGGCACCCTTCTTCTCTGTTGACGGTTTTGTTCTTTTCTATTTCTATGGCTCCCCTGATGAGTCTTTTTACGTTGTTCTTGGTGGTGGCTATCACTTATACGTTGTTGAAGTCCATTTTATCTCCAGTTTCGTGTATACGTTCTGCCACAGCTGATTGCTCGAATCTCTTAAATCTTGCGTCCCTTTCGTGTTCCTTTATTCTTACCGCGATAGTTCTTCCTGTTTGTCCGACATAGCACTGCCCGCATTGATATGTTATCTTGTAGGTACCTTCTGTGCGATTTTCGTCTATCTTGTCAGTAGCGGTCGGTAGATGCTGTTGGATTGACTTTGTAATCCAGCAGCATCTACCGATCACAGTACTCCTTCGAACAAACAGGAAGGATATTTTTATTTTTTATTGTGAATGTGGCGATGGGCCAACGGAATGTATAAGCTTTCTAAAGCTTGTCATAACCTCAGCAGCATTAAGTATGCAAATTGCGTCTGTAAAGTGTGCCATGGCTTTGTCCTGTGAGGGCGCCATATGTGACTCATTAATGAAAATATTAGGAAAAGTTTATAGGGATTGTTATGTTTGTGGTGTTTATTTTGATTATAATATTTGTTTCGATTTTATTGTTCACAGTACGTTGCTTGCAAAGCTAGAATCGTTCGGTATATGAGGAGTGGGTTCAAATATCTTTAGATCGTATCTTACTATTCGAAAACAAATAGTTCAGATACCAGGCATAATTAATAATATACAAATTAACGCTGGAAGACTGCGGATATTGAAAAACTAAGTAGCGCCTACTAGGGACTGCATTATCTTAGAAGTTGTGTTGGCTTCCCAGTTTTGTATACCTATTATTTTGCGTTTATACGTTCATGGGTGGCCGTGGTACAAATATTTTTTTTTTATTGCAGGAAAAATTGATGCTTTGCATGTTGTTCGTACCTTATAGAACTCCGTGTAAGCAATGCTTTAAAGAGTTAAATATTCTGACTTAGCCACTTTGTACATTTATGAGCTTATTAAATTTTATAGTAAAATTATAATGATACTATGAAAACGAGGGTATCTGGATCGAGGTGTATGCCGGTCAGTGTATACACGTGAATTCAAGAAACAATTCTACATCGATCTGGAAAATAATATACATCGTGTCCTAATAATGACAGTAAGGACTGTGGGGTAGTGCGGGAAGCACTAAAGTATCGGCACCCTCCTCACCACACAATTTATTTGAATAAGATGGAATGATTGTTTCGAGAATTCGTGGATTTTTGGTCATAACTGTTTGATCGAATGATGCGGGAAAGACATGTAAGAAATAGTCAATTACAAATAGGACTATAGAAATTCATTTAAAAATGGCGCGAGATTTAGATGAAAACAATTTCCAAAAATGGTGCGTTTTCCAAAGAAATTCCGAGAAATTTGTTTTCTAATTAGAGAACATCGTATGTTCCACAGAGAGCATGACATCGATTTGTGGCCATTAGAGGCCTTTAATATGTAGAACCGAAAGTGCGTTGTTAAACAAGGGAATAAAACATTGTATTCGCGATGCAAGAATCCCGACGGAGGAAGAAGCATCTATGAAGAACCTAGATGCTGTTTCGGAAAATTACGTAAGAATCGCAGCAAAATTACAATTTCAAAAAACTTCAAGTCGAACCCTGTCTTGTACGTTTTCATTGCATATCATCAAATATATTAAGACTATGTGTTCTTAATTCATTTGGAATAATATTTTTTAATATAGAGAGTGTTAGACCAAATCCTTGGAGACTTCACCTTTAATGATTACTTTCACGAAAAGTATTGTTATTTCCTTAAGTTAACATGTCACTTCCAACTACTCGGATACTTTTTTCCGCAGAAATAAAAATAAAGGTTAGTTAGAGTCATAAAACACTGGATCTCGTTCCGGTATATTCAGCATGTATCGTGCCAACTAACAATTGGAGCCCGATCTACGAGGATACATACTCGTCGTAGGGGTATTAATTACGCTCTATGGGCCTTCTTTCACTCCGCTTGGCTCTTCGTTTGTCTTTATTGTGTGTACCTTAATAATTAGAGCAGGTTTCCATTAAGCAGTCCGATGCGATATCATTGTCGTAAATTTCAACACCCCTGGTCACGCGATTTAGGATTGAATCGACGCAATGGTCGTTTTTTGGGTGGATGTCGGTTCATGTAATTCAAAAAAAAAATGTAAGAATGGTACCTACTTATACGTGGTACGGCGTTTTGAACTTAGGGCAAAAGTATTTTAAGAAGTAGAATAAAAAATCAGAATTTTGGGAACGTAGATATTTGATATACAAAGATCATTTAAAATGTCTCTGAAGTGATATTACTTCCGGTTATGCTGGAAGTGGATGTCAACTTTTGTATTTTAAATGGAATGCCTATTATTTTACCAATTTGGATTTTACTTAAAATTCTGAGACAATATTGAATACAATTATTTATGCTTAAGTTTCACCATTTTCTAAGAAAATCGATTTTTTCCAAAGATACGAGAGTTGCAGTATTAATTTAAATTATTTGTTTATTGTAAACTATTGTAACTGGCGATGGAAGAGTTGTTTCGTCAGTAGTCTATATGTCGCAGGTTCTGGGCCGCCAAGTTGCGAACCTTTAAAAATTGTTGTATTTTATAATTTTACTTATTTTCACCGCTAATTTAACACATTTATCGACGATGCAATCAATAAAATTTATGATACCATGTTAGCAGACCACTGGGTGAAATTTACAGAGATTGCTGATATGCGTCTGTTGACGATTGATTAAAAAGGAAATCGCGTGTTTAGTTTTGTGTTTCGGTGGCGCAAAATGAGTTTTTTCTGGCGAACACGCACCAAAGAAAGCGAAGAAGATTCTATTAGGCGGAAAAGTAATACCACATAATTTTAATTGATTATTTGCAGAAGGGATGGACAATCATGGGATAATACTATGCTGATTTCTTGGAATGATTCGACGCTGAACTAAATAGAAGAAGGCCCCATCTACTGAAGAAAATGATTCTCTACCAACATGGTAATGTCCCGTCTCACTCATTGGCAATTTCTACAGGAAAACTAGTCCTGTTGCAATATCTACTGGTGTCCCATGAGCTCTTTCCTTTTCCAAATTTGAAGAAAATGGCTTGGCGAAAACCGGTTCATGTTAAAAGAAAATGTGGTTAAGGTATATTTTGCAGATTTCGACGAATTCTTTTTTCCTAAATGCACTGAGAGAAAAAGTTGGTTGAACCAGTCAAATATTCTAGAAAACGAGAAGTAAAATAAATAAACGCTGATTATGAAAATCTCAATAAAGAAAGATGTCTTTGTAGAACTCTATTTGCGTCTGTTGTCCGAAGCGAGTTTTGTGTTTGATCTAAATGTAATAGGCTTTGACGCACAACCAATACACCAACCAATAATTGATTTGATTTAACCAAAATAATTGAACCAAAACTAATGCGCTCTGTTAAGTTGCAAGGTAAGTTGGACATACTCGATAGATTGTTGAATGAGCATATTTTCAGTGAAATGAACACTTCGTGTTTTGTTGGGTGAAACGATTCCTTTCTCTCACACAACTGTGCCTGTGCAAGAGGCTGGAACTTAGAGATTCATTATTGGACTTTGTTCGGATATAGAAAGCAATATCGTGGAATAAATTGAGCCTTGCCTCATAAGAAAAACTCTTGCGTGGTCTTTGAAGACCAGAGAAAGTGTTCTCTGGTCTTCAGTCCGCGATCCACTACCACATTTTTGTAATATACGATCTATTTTCAACGAATAAAACTATAGAAAGCGTTGTAAATATTAACCGCACCTACCGTATTAGGTACAGCATTTGACGCTCACGGCATATAAAAGTTGGTTGATATAGTAGTAAAATATATTCCTTGCAAAAGTAATTCTTTCAACACAAAGTCTAAATTCTGAAGGGTAATAATCAGTAATCAACACGGACAATCATGATTGAGTATTTTTGTTTATATTTGTTAAAACTTCATTTTAAAATTTACCATTTTTGAGAAGATGAAAAGATCCTTCCCAAATTTCCTTTGCTAAATCTAATTTAAATAAGCAGAGTGGGCACAAACGTTCACATACGTCACGGTATTTCCGTGATACACAGAGAATAATCCTGTAAATCTTGCCTCCCGTGTGGAAAAAAGAAATAAAAGAGGAGTAAACCAGTGCCATTAAATCGAGCTTGTAAATAAACATCACAGTTACCCGTAATAAAACCCTCCCAGTCGGACTATTCTTTACGATTTATCTGAAGAAATTGTAGCCACCTACGTAGTATTTTCCACAATACGTCAGTTTTTTTCCGGAAATAAAAATTTTGAACTTCGTCCCACAACCGTTGGCACGTGTAGCATAAAGGCAGTTTAAAATTAATCGACAAACATTTCTAAAGTTTTAGCGCAGACCTCCAAAATTTAGAAAGGGGATGAGGTAGCAAGGAAAACTTCCCGATTAGTATTGGAAAACAATAAATTTATTGCCTATTGTTAAAATAACTTCCCGTCTTCTCAATTCTCAGCAATTCTATGTGTGTTAGGGCTTACTTCATATGTATGCACCGTTGCTGAGAATAGAGAAGAGAATGTTCATTACCAAGACGAAAAGCAACTTTAAACGGGAAATTATATATATATATATATAAGACTCTATAATAAACCAATGAATATGCAAGATAACTTGCATATTCATTGGTGTATATGTAATTTTGATAGAAGGTTGATCCAATGAAACTTGAAATATTTTTGTTTTTGTTATATTACCGGATTTCCTTTCTTTTCTACAGTTTGAAAAAAAGCAATTACAAAAGTAACTAAGAACATTTCATTGAAAATAATTTCAATGGTCGGAATTGACTTCTAGAGGGCGTAACTAATATGAGAAAATAGAAGAAACATAGTTTCTCGAAAAATTCAAATGTAATAGTGGCTTAATACTAGGTCAGAATTCTTAAGAACTTGTATTCGCTTAAAGGTGATTCGTTTTTTCCAAATTTTTTAAGTTTTTAAACGGAAGGGAGTGTTCAGTGTGAGTTATTATTGATAAAGACTCAAAGTAGAAGAGAATGGAGGAAACAGGATGTTCGATTGATTTCAATATTCCAGATGATTTGAAAGTTAGCAAAATTGTCCCCATATACAAGGAAGATAATGAATTGGAACCCAGTAATTGCAGACCAATTGCTATTCCAACCACTATTACAAAGGTATTTGAAAGCAAATCATAAACATGCTTAATTCCTTAACTATCTCTCCAAAACTAATGCAATCTGTTCCAGTTAATTTGGTTTTGTGTAGAGTAAATCTACAACTGACGATATGTACACTAAACGAAAAAGTTATGTAAATACAATAAAAATGTATGTTAATATAACGTTTTTTTTTTAAGTTTGTTTCGCTTCTCATAAAGTAAGCTAACAATCGGGTATTTATTATATTGAGAAACGGGTTTCAATTTGATAAACATAGTTCATAGTTGCAATATATTTATTAGTTGTCATAATCCTTTTTTTTTGTTGCTTTAACGAAACGAAGTCAACGAATATGATTTATTGAATTAATTTTTTCAATGTGCCATTGCTTGGATAAAGTGTACAGAGAAGTTGGTCTGGGAAATATGGTTTTTGATTTACCGAAAGCTTTCGATTTATTGGACTATAATGTCCTGCTAGATAAGATGTGAGTTTGCGATATATTCGTTGTTCGACATTTATTTAAATTCTATTTCAACAACCTGTCGCGTCGGAAACTTAAGGAAACAATTCCACCTCTTCTGTAGTGTATGCTGCTTGTGGAGTGCCAATGATCAATTCTTGAACTCATCTTGTCTACAACATATGTAAACGACTTCAACCTATCGTTGTCTCGTTGTTTAATATCGTAATCTGCGGACGATGCAGGTTGTGTTGCGATTGATTCTAGCGTAGGGTTGGCGACTGTGTAGACAAATAAGATTATATCTTCATTTCAAGCATGGCGCAACAATAATGGTTTAATTTTTAATGCCACTTGATACATTTGCGAGCAATCTCGAACGCGATAAGCATTTACTATGTTAGGCACCGGAGCCAATTAATGGGCTCCTCTTTAGGCTTAGAGATTGACTTTCAGCTGAAATTCTGCTACTGCTTATTATGTACTGTAGGCATCAATATCTTGCGTCAGTTTTATTTCCCTTTTGTAAAGTGTAGGTTGTGATACGCAGTTTTCATTTTATTTATCTGGGGCTCTACGGCGTTATGACGTCCTATATTCCAAGAGGTCGCTGTAATTGGTCCTACTATTTTACAAGCGCAAGGAAAATCAGTTCACGAAAAACAAAGATGTGTATAACAATATGACAGCACGTTTACGTAATTTAGTTAGCATGCCTTTTCAGAGGATAGCGTTATACAAAGGCAGTTTTTATTATAGATGTGCGACTTTCAAGGGATTACCCCCACATCTTAAGATCTCTTCGAGCTATATTCACCACAAAAAAAAAGAATAAAAAATGTACGTCTTACGTAGGTAAGTGCTTTTATAGTGCCGACGAATTTTTAACTAGACCGGGAATGTATTTGGTGTTGCTGGTTTCATTTTGCTCTGTTAAAGTAGGTGCAGGTATGTAGAAGTGTAAAGAAACATTATGTAAACATGACAACGCCTATCTTCAACTAAAGGTACTGAAATTTATTATTTTACGAGAATTTATTTTAACAATATGGTGGAGGTGCCGGGTTTTAAGCTTTTCACTTGTGAAGTTAATGTTTAATATCTGCTGCATTATCTGCTTGTATTTCTATGAGGTACTTAATCTATTCTTTCAGTATTTTAAACACGGTAAAAATTGACTAAAACAAATATTTATGTACCGATGCATTCTGTCCCTTTTACAGCTTTTACATATACAAGCATGTGGAACATTTTTGTCACCAATTTTATTTCGATTTTGCCATTTGGTATTGAAAATACATCTTGTCCTCCATCCTACATATTATGGACAGCAATTCAAGTAATTTCATCAATTTCAGTAAATAATATTGTTGTTGTTTTCTGCAAACGACGAAAATTAAGCAGAAAATGGATGAATATTCAGTTGTGTCCTTCCCAGTTCTACATTACAATAAAAAATAGCTACGAAAGCAAAACACAAAGTTCATTAACATTCTAATTTATTCCTTGATGGCTCTCACACAAAGTCAAATATGGTCCCGTGTTCACTTACATACCTACATATGTACATAAAAAGGTACGCAGCGTCGAAAGAAAATATTCCGCTACATTTGAAACGAATCAAAAGATATTTTGGCATATATGTCGGTGCTGCCTCAATGTACGATTGTGTATGTTACAGAATGGTGTATAAACAAGCAAAGCAAATATAGATTAAAACTGCCGGCTCGCATTTCGTTTTTGGACAAATTTTAATTAAAAAAAAAAGGAAAACGCACGTGTCGTGTTACATTTTCTCATATAGCACAGCGCAAAAATTTAATTGTGTGTTGTTGGTGTTGTTGCTGCTGTTGGTGTTGTTGTTATTTATAGGTTGGCACGGATTTTGCGCGAACTGCATCTTTTTTAATTAAATGTCGGAATTATGACCGGCTAGCTGAAAAAAAGAACACCCCAGAATTTAACCCGAGCGCGCACGAGGTGTGGTAAATATCACGCAAGGTGAATGTGTATTGTGTCTTCGATTAAAATTGAAATTGGTGTATGTTATAATAATAGGTTGATTTTTTTTTTATAGGTAGCCCGAGGGTGCCTGCAGAGTTAATACGTTTAATTCGCAAAATCAAAAAGCTTTAGTTTAGTGAGTTTTCAAGTTATAAGTAAGAAATATTCTGGATTTACTAGAGGATGTAACGACCAGCTCACGAAGTATTGCTAATCAATTCTTAATAATTTTTCTCCTTATAACTGTTACTAAGCTCAAGAAAATTATATTTATTATATGTGATTATTTGCTTATATCTACTAAATAGACAACGAAGTAAGTAGGTATTTCTATATAATAACGTTTGAAGCTTTCAGATATTGTTTATCGTGACCTCTTTTATATTTATAAATTGCTACTGATTCGTTTCTCGATTGCCTTTTCAAAAATTAATGTAAAAGTGTAGAGGATGTTTTGTTTGATAAAAAGGTCGTTCCTGATGATACGGAAATATAATTAACTTGCGGAAAACACCATAATGTACAAAAAAAGCATCATATAAGTAGATAATATGGAACTCAGAAAGCAATTCCATTACAGAATTGTCTCAAAAACACTCACTTAATTTTATCATGTCTACTAGGTTACAACTACTGTTAGTATAGGAGGAAGATGTGAGGTTTTCAGAGATTATCTTTTAATTTCCGTGAACACAAGATCTACCTTTATTATTTCCAATAAATCAATAAATATTAGTATTGAAGCAATTCCATGTATTCATATTTGCTCCGTATTCGTTAATTTCAAAAAATTGTCTCTTTTATCATCAATTTTCCACTTATTTCTCATATAACGGGAGCGAAATATATACTTTTTAAAACCTTCAAGTACCACCAGCGTAATGGGTTTTTTCGCCGATATTTTTTACTTTAGGCAATATATTAATATTATGCAAAACGTATACCCATACGCGAATTTCGCTGAAGCGGATATTAATTTTGCTGGTCGTAAAATATTAGGAACTTATATTTGGAGTGAATCGCCATCATGTAAAATTTTCTAGCCGGCTCCGAGAAATGCTGCATCAGCTGAACGTAAGTAGCACATAAAATATTTCAAATATTTCATGTAACTTCTCCGGGCCAAGGAACATTTACATATGATGGTGGAGATCGATTTTGGAGCGGTTGAATGTTCTTCTTCGTTGTTAGAGATAGTATACAGACATAGTAACTTGTACATTTTTTTTATATAGAATAAGGAGTCAAGGAATAATAATAAATAATACATAATTTCCAGTAGGCATTATTCCATTATAGAACAAACTACAAAGACACATAACTTGTTGATATATAGTAGCGATATACGTAAATACATAGAATAACACAATATAGATTTAACGGCACATATGTAGCGATATATTATCAACAATTATCACACAATAAATTAGCATTAATGACAGGATACACAAGGGACCTTTCACGGGATATTAATTCTATGCGACGGAACACAAAAATTAACTAGACGATAATTTCGGAACATTGCTCTAACGCTCTAACAAGTTTCTGCAATCCACATTGATTTAAATTTAATTAAATATAAAACACACAACGGCATTAACTCCCACAACATAGCATAGTGATCGCCGTGCTCCGGATATATTCTGTCATTAATTTTGTGTAATGTTCATATTACTCATTGCATTAAGAAATTCAGCCGGAATGTACTTTCAGAAACCCTTCTATTTAGCTAAATCGTATTTTTTAAAATAATTTCCAATATGGCTTTATTATACGTTGTTGCTGAAAAAATTTAGTTGTACGACGCTTAAAAAACCTCTTCGTTTGCCTATCTTGTTTTTACTGTGACAACAATTTCTAATATTTTATTTATTTTGTTACGTGTTTTTGAAAAAGGAAAGTGCTTTTCCGAAAAAAAAACTAAAAACCCAAATAAATAAAACAGTCGAAATATAAGAAGGAGGGTCTGGTAACAATGAGAAAAATAAAACATATTCAGTTGTAAAACAACCAAAGAAAGTTATACTAACGTTACTATTATACCGAAAGTTTACTTTATTGATTTGTAGCCATAGCTAGTTTCTGATAACAACGTGAATACAAATATACGAATAGGCAACTACGATACTATTTGCGATAAAAGAAAAACGCACTATTTGCAGTTGGAAATGCAAATAATTCAAAAGTGCACACACTGCAACTATGAACAGAACGTAACAATGAACTACTACATGAATACATCGAATAGTCGCATGATTTAGGAACGTTTACACTAACATACATATAATATGCAATACACACCGTACAAACATGTACGTACATATTGCATAGTACAAACATCACGTACCCTAGCGTTGATCTCTAAACATAAATCCAATCACCGTACATCAAACAAACCTACCCGTTTCGTAGGGGGTAATGAACTGGCAGCGGACAACGATGGCCACGGCTTTTATATTTGTTTGCGCGCTAATACTTTTCCCATTTAAAGTTAAATTGCCTCTAAATAATTTAATTTATTAGCGTCGGCAAGCTAGCGATGCATGATCCGATTATTTTGGAGCGTTTGGGGTGCGCGAAATATTTGTTTGTGTTATGGTCCGCGGGCGGAATGTTGGTTGAGAGCTTAGAGTTAGTGTTATCGGATTATATCAACCTAGTTTCTTGCGTACAGGATGGCGCAACCTTACGGCATTGTTAAATTGTGCATACTATATAGGCAGTCGGAAGCTAAAATTTTAAGTATTTGCGTATTGTATTCACATAATTTCTGGTGTCAGTATTGCTTGGTTATTGTGATGGTATTAAACAAATGGTACTAACACTGATGCTTTTAAACTATTGATCCAAAGAAGAACAAACAAAAATATGATCAGCTGCTCTAGGATCCATGAGAAACGTATAAAGAAATATTAAACTTGGCTTTGTGGAAGTTTCAAACTTCCGTGTACGGTGCTATCGACTAAAGGGGACCAATCAGTAACCATCAAAAACTAAGAAAAACGAAGATGCTGACTGTGAAGAACTTGGTTTCCCTGCCAAAACGAAATTATCATCTTGTGGATGCTACACAAGGTTACCGAATCTTCTAAGCGGGCAACGAAACACAAGAAGGCTCATTTGCAGCAGATTTGTTAAAGCAGTACTTTCAAGGAAACAGTACGATATTATGGGAATCAAACAATATCCGGGCTATAGCAAATTACAAAAAGCCAAAAACTATGCTATCCTAAACCAGAATTGTACGTCATAACAGACACTTATGCAGGAATTAGTTTACCCGAAAGACCTGTTAAAGCACACAGCGTAAAGGTTGATTTTGGACTTGCAAGAAATAATAACCACTCTAAGTGAGAATGATCGAGCAACAATGCAATTGCTAACCAAATAGAATTGTGACAGATCTCAATAACAACAACTTTAATTTTTACAACGCCCTGTATGTTTCTTCATAAGTTTAATCACTGTCTTAAATATTCCAATATAAACAAAACAAATGATCAAAAGAGACTTTCTTTCAAAAAATAAAAAATAGACAGACGTTAGATTATTATCGAAGACTCTCTGATTTATTCCTTTTTGAATTTTACAACCGCTGCTTTTTTATAAACCGTCAAACACTATTGAAAGTCAAGGAATTCTCTAAAGCCCCCTCAAGATCAACATTTCCAATTTATTCAACATAGAGGGTCGCTGAAAAGAGTTCTTGGGAAATCTCCAAACAAGAAAGGAACCTTCCATTCTACTCTTCCGATTCAGTAAAGTACGCACAAATTGGTGATAATTAGCCTGGTAGAGTCCTTTTCTTCGACCACCGTACTGGACTACTGCCGCGTAGATAACAATCGAATGCCGAAACCGAAGAAATGTAACCTATTCATCATCGAATCACGTTTCTCAAGGTGCGTTTCCCTTATTAGGAACTTTCAACATAAATCACGGACTGCTACGCAGAATGCGGTGTAGGCGTTTCGGAGGCAAGCAGTAGGAAGAGGCCGAGACGGCGAACTTCCGGCCGCTCGCGAGAGGAATGAGGCGGCGGAATCGTTTTCGGGGCAAGAAATAGAAGCGGCTAAGACTTGACTTGAATTTGGATACAGTTTATTAATTATTCGTGGGCATTAATCGGAGAAAGTTTAACGCGAACTCTTTAAATTAATGAATCGTCGAAAACGTGTATAATTAAACGAAACTAATTATCCCATTATTTCGTTTTTGGGGGAATGGAACAGAGCCGTACCAAGACGCAACACAATTTTTTTCCTTCTTATACAATTTATACATTTTATCAGTACATAAAATTGCAAAATATTGTCCGTCAATGATAAGAAAGTTAATCATGCAATCTCACTCAATCTGGGACACCATTAAACGATTTTTAGAAATCAATAAATGAGTTTTCATGGAAAACATGCGCCAAAGAAGTGGAAATCGATTTCATCAGTCGGAAAAGTTATGGCGATGATTTTTCGGGATCCGGAAGGCTGGGATAATCTTGATTGATTATTTGGAGAAAGGAAGGGCGATCACGGGATGGTACTACGCTGATTTACTAGACCGATTCGACGCTGAACTGAAGAAAAAAAAACTCCTGCTAGCTAAGAGGAAAATTTTCTACATCATGATAACGGCCCGGCCTACCCATTGGCAATTGCGACAACTAAACTAGTCGAATTGTGGTAGGAATTTGTGTCCTATTCTTTATATTCACCATATTTGATCCATTGTGACTTTTTTCTTAAACCTGAGAAAATGACTTGGCGGATAGAGGTTTACGTCAATAGAGTAAGTAATAGTTGAAAGACCTATTTTGTAGAGTTCGAAAGTTCCTATTATTTGGATGGCTTAAAAAATGTCACTGGGTTAAGTGTGTAGAGCTGCAAGGAGAAATAAATTTACTAAATACAAAACAATTGCATTGTCTGCGTTAACACGGGTATTTGTCATACTATCCTTGTGCATAAGCACTACCTTTAATAACAATTTTCCAGAAACCATAACACGATAGAAAATAGCTACAGATTCATCAATAAAACGTAATCCTCTTTACAACACGAGTAACAAGAATCCAAATTCTAGCTTCCTGCCGATCTGCGTAATTGTTTCTTTCCTTTTTCATCTTTGAAAAATTGAAAATAACAGCCATCCTTTCATTCGCACATCAAAGCTAAATTCGTTCCAAATTCCTTTTCACCTTTGTCAGTGCTGTGAAGCTTGAAATGACGCCGAAACGATCCCTTCACATAGCCTAGCTTCGAACAGAAACGCGCGCTAGTGTATTGGTGTACGACGAATAGGAAAAAAAACCTAAATCCGTGTTTGATAAAGATTGACACAGGAAGAGGAGCTTTAACGAAATGAATTGTTCCATTCGTTTTGGATTATGCGGAAGCCAACAAAATCCAGAGAAGTTTCGGCGTAAAAGTATATATAATACAGATAGGTAAGTATTTTATGAAAATGAGAGGATGGAGGAAAGTTACCTAGCGCCTGAAAGTTAATATTGTGGATGTATACCTATACAAAGCGTATTAGGAGAAGATGATTACTTTTAGATTAGTTCAACGGCGTGAAAGCCAAACGACGGTATTCTTCATGAAAGTTTTTTGTTTTGTTTTCATAATATATGAACTTTTTGCTACACATTTATTAAACTTGCGAAAATACGGCCAAATTGTTTCCTCGTTGAAGCGTAAAAATAAAAATAATTAAATTGCAAAATATATTCTCTTTTCACCTATTATAAATTCTCCTTTGAAGATGCGCTTCCAAGCGACGTTGTTCGGTCAACTATAAGAATTTTGTGAGAAAAAGGACCCTTTGGTATTGTTAAGGCGTATTCTTCATCGCGATTTAGGGTTACATTCATAGAAAATAATAATGGTACAGTTATTTAATAAAGACAATTATGCACGAAGTGCTGCTTTTGGAGAAAACACTCGCCCTTTTCGAGGATAATGAAATGATGATTGGCGATGTGGTACTTTCATTGGACCATAGAAAATCCCCGCCATTTGTGCGAATAGGTACTACAAGGATCTGGTGTCATCTCGGCGTCAACTGATTAGTGACTATTGGTCTCGAAGGGGTTTATATAGCGCTTCTTACGAGTCAATGCAGCGGGAAAGTTACGGATCAATGAATCAGGGCGATTGCTGGAAGGTTTAATCCGTTAAGATTTCCAGGTATGATATAAGGGATAACTGTCGTCGCAATTTAAGTTCTTGGAATGTCTGAAGATTTCTATAGGTTCTCGGATTTTTCTGCTGTGATAGTGAGCGTTGCAAAACAAAATGCGCAAATTTACATTCTTTTTCATACAAATGGTTTCGTCTAACCCTCCCGACAAAGTTATGTTCTTAATTAATTCAAAGTTATCTAACTTAATATCAAGTCTGGTTTCGTCTATGTGCTGTGCTACAGTAGACGACTCGATTCTTTCTCAGCGTTAATAGGCTAGATTTTCTTTGAATCTGATGCCAATCGTCCGTTTCGTTTGTCCAATATAGGCTTATCTTTCGGAATGAGTGTATTTCGCGAACGTATGCTCGTATCTTATTACTTAAAAACTTAACCAACAGTTTTAGATGTTCTGTAAAATAGAGGTTTCGTGGATTAGTAAAAATTTATTATGCTGTATGCTATATGACAATATTCTGTAATTTGATTGATTTGAAGATTTTATAAACTACTGACCTACACGGAAATCTTACTTGACAATAATTTCATCGTGACCTACTATCATAATTAATGATGTAAATCTTGTCCTTTAACGAAGACATGATTCATTATTTTGCGTAGAAGTGAATAGAAAGATTTTGCATTTAGTTTCTATAGATCGTGGAGGATTGCTGAGAAGATTTAAGGCTCATTCACCTTCACTTTTAAATGAACACATGGCTTGGTGAAGTGTACTTGAAGTGTACCCAAATTCTCGGCGGGTTTCTAAACAAAAAACAGAGTATGAATTTAAAAATAAGTTTCAAACTAAATTCAATTTCTTTTCCCCATTAAAATTTTACAACTGTCAATAAAAGACATACATAAACATGATAAATAGGTTAATAATAAACCCATACTTTCTATAGTAATTTCCATGTAAAAAGGAGATATAAACGAACTAACTCCAGCAATAGTAAAAATAATTGACCTACGATAAATATTTGATTACAAGAATTATACCTCTACCACCATATTCGTCCATTAGCACGCACTCGGTAGCATTAGAAATATTACAGCAACGCCTACATAAATACTATAAAATATTTGACTTCTGATTACAAGGGGCGATAAAACCGGGGAAGAAAAAAGCTTGAGTGAAATTGTTAGTTCGTAGAGAAACGTTAAAATAATAACCGCGTATTATGTTTTAATGTGAAATCTATTAAATTTAAATTATTAGTTCTGTCATTATGACTCGAAATTGCCTGTGAATACCGAGATATTCGACGGAATTTCAACTAATTTCTACAATGAATAGTAATGAATTCCGGTTAGAATGGGTAATTTACGTGACGGGAATGTATGTGGGTTTTTCTGTTTTCTTTTATAGTCTAATAAACTAGAACTATTCTCAGCAGAGCAAAGCAGTGTTTTGGTACCATTGCTGTTCTCAGAAAATCATTGTTTCTCCTTTCTGATTCGTGATCAGCCTACGATTATAAGTTCTCTACTTTCCTGAGAATTCGTTAGAAGTTATTTGTCAGAAAGTTGCCTACATACATGGGTCTGATGAGTGAGATAGGCAACATAAAGGAAGACTGTTTTTTCTAGTTTTTCACCTATACTTTTCGACATATTCGCCTCTGAGCTCGATGCACTCGTTCCAACCATATTCAAGCTACTTAATGTTATTACTGTAATACAACGAACCAAATGCATTAAAATAATTGCTTATTTCTGCAATTATCTCTTCATTTGACCACAGTCTGTTATTACTAAGCCAATTTTTCATGTTTGAAAACAAGAAGAAGTTTAGCGAAGCTAAATCTAGATTATATAGTGCGTGATGAAGAATTTCCAATTATAATTCTATCAATTTTGTTATTGCACTTGATGACAAGTGAACCGGTGCATTATCGTGATGGAGCAACACTTTTTTTCTAGCCAAATGCGGTGGTTTTTCTTTAGTTTTTAATTCAACTGTTGTTTTGCTCTTTTCTATAAAGATAAGATTACGAGTATCCAAAATACAGTGGTTCTAACCTTGTTAGCTGATGGAACTACTTTTACTTGCTTTCTTCGGTGCACTGCAACCGACACCTATCCATTGTTTTAATTGAATTTTGGCTTCGTCTGTAGCCGTGTATCCAAGTGTAGTCAACAGTAATAAATAGACGCAAAAATTAAATACGATTATGCTCTAAAAGGATCAAACAGTTACACGAATTCGTTTCTGGGCTTCAGTTAGCAAACGCGGTACCCATCTTTTTGACAATTTTCTCATATGCCGGTGTTCGTGTAAAATATGACCAACACGTTTTTTTGATATCAAAATAGTGTCAACTATTACACTCAAGATCATTTAAAACGAGATGATGAACTTTGGTCAGTTGTAGCCTCTTTCTGCCGTTTTGATCTTGATTCATCTTCCGTGCTCCTACGACTACGTTTAAATTCATTCACCCAAAAATAAATTGTCTCAAATGATAAGGTGCAGATTCACCACGAACACGATCTAACCCCTCTTTGCACTGCCGTCTCTGTATTATTTACCTCACTTTACAGATCGCCCTCGTATAACATAAGACAATTGTCGTATACGGACTAAAGGTTTGGACATAAAACAGCTAATCGCCGCACTTGTTTGCTCTGGACTAAAAATGCTTTCGAATGAACATTTCGAAAACCCTGTTGAAGCAGTTTAAGTGAAATAAGAGGCTTTTTGACATCGATTAATAATTGTAGACGAGGAGGCGAAGACTGTTTCCTGCAGGGAAAGTGATGTCGAGTGTCCTATGGAATATTCATGGAGTTGTGTCTAATAGACTTTTTTGAAAAAGGCCACCACGACGTTATGCTTTTTAATAAAGGAGTCTAGTTACTTGCACTTATAATACACCTACAATACTGCATGTAGTCGGGTACATGACAATGGTGGTAGAATATCCAAATCATCCGATACAAGTCCAAAAAACTATTTTGAGAACTTACAAATACAACAATTTTATGACTCATGGATGCTTAAATTCAGAACCCAGTAAGAAGAAGAAATGAGGAAACCGCGTTGTGATTAAAGTGCTAATACAGAATGTTTGTCTGCCAATTGAAAAAGAACCTTCCAGTAGTGTGACAAAATAATCCCACCAATTCCAGGTTTTTAGAAGTAGCTGTTAGAAAAACGATTTAAAAGCTATAAACTGCACAATTTCCATCAACTTATAGAGAGGGAGACCATCCTCCCTGCATGCAACTCTGCGAATGCTGGATAAACAGAACTAATAAATATTCAAATGTCCTAAATCTAGTTCTTTTGTCTCATGAAAAAGCATTTTTGCTCAATAGAAGCGTCAATAGTCAAAACAATACAATATGGTCGAGAGTAAATCCTTATTCCTTTTAAGAAACGCACTGGCAGTGGCCCCAAAAAATGAACGTGGGGGGTAGGTCCATTATTATAGTATATTATTGGGCCGTTCTTCATAGAGGGGTCACTAAGTAGTCAAAGCTATATACGAAGAATTCTAGTAAATGGCAGAATAATTTTTCAGCGCCAAGTAGAAGCCAAGAAGTAGAAAAAGTTCAGATTTGAATTCCTTGGGCTTTCTTTATTGAGGCTATCCAGCTAATAACGTTTTTGATAATATTAGATGCAGGCCTCGGAATTTGGAAGAACTGAAAACTAGAATACTTCAAGCTTCTATCAGACAGATGGAAAATGTGAAAAGGCAGTTCTTTCTAGATTGGAATTTACTGTTAGTTTTATTGTTCTTTAGTGTTCTGTTGAAAAAAAATGTTTTCGGTTGTTACTTGTATTTCTTCTTAATGGTAAGAACTTGTCCAGTAGAGGAACTAAAGATTTCTGGCGTTTCACATTGGTAATTTTTATTTTACTGTTAAAATCACGTAGCACAATTCACTTTAATCTAGTAGTGCCCATTAACAAGGTCTATTAATTTAAATAAGAAACAAAGATTAACTAAAATTTTATATTATCTTTTTTGTTTAAAAGATTAGGGATTCTGACGTTTTCAAACTTGTTAAATCTTGTTAAATCTTGTCTGCGGTAAACCACAGGTGCGCGAAAAATTATCTAAAAACCTAATGTGGGAAAACAATGCTATCGGTAATATATGGGAGAAAAGCCGCCAAGACAATCCAGGCAATTTAGCTATTTTGCTTCTGTTACGCTTTTCAGAGTTTAGATTGCTTGCAAGATCCTTTCGACCAATTAAATCGAATAATAGGTGCTCACCGTATATCTGATTGTACTAGACACTAATTCGGGGAAATATATTACTCAACAACCCAATGCAAGTGCGCGATTTTATTGATGGGTATTAATTGCACTATTAAAATGTCAATCAATAATGCAATAGAGCTGGCTATAAAATCGTATTACACTTCGCTGACACGTTATTCAATTCCATTTTACATATACGAGCGCGTACAAGATGGAAGTTGCACGTATTTGATATATGCCACATTCATTGAAAGGCATTCGATGTAGCCACTACTAAAAATACCATATACATATATATGTGTATACCTTAGCGTATAAGTAGAATATCCTATATTCCTGCTGATACTAGGTACTACTCCTGAATGTTGAATAGATTTAATTTTACGTCATAGGAAGCCCTAGCGTGCTGCAGCAAATATAATTCTGCACTGGCAGTTGTACGCTAAAGCAATTTGTTCTGACATTTCCATACAAGGAATGTAACGCCATGTACTAAGAAAAGCTTCGCCACGAATTTAATCATCTTATAAAAGGAAAATGGTTTCTACTAGAAGACTTACGCTCGATAATAACTAAAATGTTTAATTGAACCTTTGCTACTTATTGAAATCTTCGTTAGAATCTAATTAAGGATACATACTCTTTGAGACTATAAATAGAGGAATTACACATTATTTCAGGATTAGTTAATGCAAAGAAAAGGAAAATGGGAGAATAAGACGTTAAGGATGGACTGGACGCTTATACATCAACAACCTACGCATGTTAAATTTAATTTCAGGTTTAGCGTTTTTAATTTTTTTTAATGGTATAAATTTAACACGTAATACATACTGATATTCGATTAACGCTATGGTTTTACAAGGTAGATTCTTTTCGAACTCGGCAAAAGCAAACATTACAGACCTCGAATGTAACAGCTCTACAACTGGATTCCTTGCAGTAAAAATAGAGTACATCATCCTACCAACGCCTCTAACCTGCACCGAGGCATTAAATCAATTACTACTTCTCTAGATGATTCCAGGTCTAAGTCACGTGTTCATTTCTGGGTTACTGCCGGTGTAGAATTAGCCAGACATCAAACAAACGATGCCACACGACGTCCGCTATAATATCCCACTTTTTATTTTCAAATAGACGTCCGTCGTGTTTCGTAATATAAAATAAAAGGAAAACGAAAGAATTATGAAAATTTGTGTATGAATTATAGCCGAATTGAGAGGAGAATGGAGGACATAGGATTGTTAGGTAGCACACAAACGTAAAGCTTGAATAAATATAAATCAACCGGGTCTTTTGTAGGTTGACGTTTATTTTTTCAGATTCTTTTATTGTTATTCAACACAAAAATTACTTCGAATCAGAGGAAATTTGTTTGAAGTCTAAGTGGTTTGAATAATGACGCAGTAGTAGCGTTGATGTAAGTTTTCTTGTTTTGGTTTGGAAAAATTTAAAAAGATAAAAAAAAAAGAATCAATAATAGACTCTTGGGCTTCGTTTTCAACATATTACTCCTAAATGCCGAATATATATTTTTAAAAATAGAAATCAATGAATCGTTGCAACGAAGTAGATATAAGAAGAAGAATTAGAAAACATTTTTCTTTCTCTTTTGATGAAAAAAATTTAGCTCTGTAAGTAAAATTTTCTTGCGACAGTTTAGTGCTCAAGACTTAATTTACATCAACTTTATACGCCCTATACAAAAAAATTAAACAAACTATTATTGGAGCCATTGCTCGAATACACCCAGCAATAATTTACTTTTATCGCTCGACATTTACTTTGTGAATGGGAAGTTTGGTCTCTAATTTTAAGCGCTTGCATTTTGTTTACACGTACTCTGTCACCGCCTGATGTACGAAAATCTCTCGGTCGAAATACCGCATTCCTGCGGCGATTTCTTATCTATTCGGCTCTTCTCTTACGAACTTTTCTTTTCGAAGAAAGTGTGTTGGGGATATTTTGGAATAAATTGTCTACTTTCTGAAAGTTATATTTAATGATTTTGTAATATCCAAGCACAAAGTACAATAGTATTGTAAATAACACTACCTTACAGGCTTCTCCTTCCAGTGGATTATTTTGAGGGTTTTAAGATTTTGAAGATTGTTACATACAAAGCTATATCAATCGCGTCAAATTTTCAATATATATGTACTTCCATTTTACAACATTTTACAAACAAATCAAGATGTGAATCCAGATAGTGGATTTTTAAAGATACAATAACATCCATTTTGGGATAATTTACCAAAAGTTTGCGAATAATTTATTTGTAGTTAACGTCGTTTTCATCTCCCCAAACTTCTCCAGACAAACAGTTTTAAAATTGATCATCCTTTCAATTTTTTTTTAATTTGTGGTCAAGAAATATGCCTTGTTTGAGTTTGGATTTAAATAACCTTGGAAAAATATTTTGCAAGTACTTAGAAGTAACTCGTTGTTGGCCAAGTGCCTTTATAAAGCCCTTCTTCCGACCTAGTTTGTTGGGATGGAGAGATGAAATCATGTTTATTGATAGAATTACGAGACTGTCCCTCACATTCATTTTTCCAGAAATAAATTCATCTCCAACTGGCAGCAGTTTTTTATCGTAATAGTGCTTTCTGGCTCCGGTATCCTGCAAGCATAAAAAAACAAGAGTCCTTGGGGTATCCATCTTGCAAATCTACCAATAAGCCGATTACTTTGAGATAACAAACGTTCTACCTGTATTCCCATTACTTAAGAAGTCCTAGTAAATTTGTTATTGGTTCATAGGACTTCTTACAGTTCATAGCATGAGACACAAGAATAGAGGGGCTCTGATTTCCATGATGTAAAAGTGCTGCCTCCAAAGTTTTCTAATGATTAAGAAATAAACGTAATTCGCTTAAAAAGATGGCCGATCTATAGTTCGAAAAATTGCAATTATATCGTGACAGCAACAGAATCCATCTTATACTTAATTGATAGGTCACCCACAGGTTATGCTGAGATTTAAAACTAGATTTCCCAAAAAATTTTTTGTTTCTGTATTGGGCTTGAAACTTTCCAGACGATCCCCATAGTTTCAGTAACTTTAATTTAATTTAGTTCACTGTGTGTTCAACTAAAAATTATCTCCATTTATTTCTCCACGTGGTCCTTACTTTTCTACTTAAGCGACGTAATCCGATCTCTAACTTTCAAGCTGATGCAGTTATTCCTTTATTTTCCTTTCATCCTTCTGTTTTCTGTGCTCCGCAGTCTCTCTAATTGCAAGGCGTACTATCCTCAAGTTTCCATAAATTATTTTTAAAGGGATTGTAAATTTCTTTTCATGGAAATCCAACACCGGTTTTCGGTTTCAACAAATGTCGCTTTAACCCATATATTTATATTCACGGAAGTCTTATTAGTACATCCGGTCCGGTAGTATATCACGGTGAATCTACGTACATTGTTCTTGCAGCATGCACAGCTGGCAGCTCGAGTGTTTAGCGCGACAAACAGAATAACGTCGCGGAGTTAGCAAATCAGTGCACTGGAATAGAGCGATTTGCCTCTCGCTACACCGCGATTGCTTTTATTTTAACTTCGAAGCTTCGAAGTGTATAATGGAGGTAGGCAATAAACCTTGGTGATTGATTTTCTTGAAGTTTACGGCTTAGTGAGCAGTATTCAACGAACTATTCGAAGTTTCACGACTATTTGGCGATGAAATAGGTACAAGCTCAGATGTATTATCGACTTCTTCACGATCTGTTGTTAATTTCATTCAAATATGATTATTAGTGAAGTCCCTATTAACACCAAAAATAGGAAACTTCACCTTATTTAGTGCTTGCTCTGAACTGTACGTTGTGTATTTGAGTGTCAGCAGAATCGATTTTAAAATCCATTCTTTTATTTTTTTGGCGCAGGACTACTCACTACTCGTAAACCACACGACCTGAGAAAGCTGCGAGCTACGAAAGGGTATCTGTACACGTTTTTTCAATCAATAAAAGAAATCGAGTTAGTAACCGGTATTGCGTTTAACGTACATCGGGATTTTTACCATTCGTGCTTTGGTAGCCAGACCACGTTTTAAACGATTGGTTGAGAATATCTCCCTTGTTAGGCAAAGTATTGCATACAACCCTAAGAACATCAGTGTGGTGACGTTTAACACAGTCGGATTCTGAAAAAGGATCTGCGCCCAAACCAACACAAAATTCACTTGGGCCAACACGTTCATCCTGGTGTCTTTGGAGCACAGCAGAGTTGTTTTGATTTTCGCCAAGAATGACCACTAATTTTTGGAAAATTTGATGATGTCCGACTAGGCGCACTTTTATCAGAGCGAATTTGTAAACAAGCAAAGCTGCAGACTTTAGTAGAATTAGTCCGCGTACGTCAACTACATTCACTTTGTGTGACCGTTTCGTGGCTTGCTGTGGGTGCTACAACCCACGCCGCTCATGAGTAAATGACATTGTTGGGAGAACAACTTCCTTATTGTGTCATTTTGAGATGGCCGCTGCTATCGCCTGATTTGACGTCTACATACTTTTCTATGCGGCTACCTTAAGGAAAAAGTCTATATCAATAAACCACAGAGATTATGGCAACTGCAAGACATTAATTGCGAGCGGTCACACTGTGTGATGCAAAAGGCAATGAACGGAGCTGACATATTCACTTATAAGGCCACAGTGAAAATGTTTAAAACGCCCTAAAAAATCGATTTCTAATAATGTCAAATATAATTTTGTTTGCCACTAATACATGCAAGCTTTATGTAGCATACATATAGTACATGAAGTTAAAAAATCGAATATTACTGGACGTCTGTGAGCTCAGAAAGTCAGGCTTAATTGACGAAAACATTTACCACCGTACATAAATTAAATCCTTGCTATTATCTAATGACGAAAGCAGAACAGAGTTAGCTAAAATGATAGGAAAAAATAGTATTCTAACAATAATGACTAAAATTAATTTTGAAAATGACAAGGTTTGTAGAGCAATATATTCGAATAATCTAACCATCTATTAATTCTATCGCTTTTCATTTTTTTATCGATATATCCTTCACAAGCAATTCCGTTCTAAAGAACCGAGCTCTTATGCATGATTGAATATTATCGATCGCCTTATGATGACCTACGCTATCATTAATGACCATTATGATTGGTGGTAACTAAGTGTGGGCACATCGATAGTACTTACGACCATCATACACTTGCCCTTCGTCTGTAATTATCTTCATAAAATATTTATTGACTCAAGTTGAGCTTATCGTTCGGCCAACTTACAGAAATTGCATGCCTTGAGGTGATTGATGTATATATTCTGTAATGTTGTGGTTTATTGTTAGAGGTTTTCCAGGAAAATTGTTAGCAATGGTCTTAATATCAAAAGTTATAGAAGCTGTCTCGTTAAGAACATTATTTGCGTCATAGGCTTAGCTATTATAAGTCGAGTGGAGGTTGTAATGTTGATTAAAAGAACATTAGCTATAAAGTTGACAGGAAATAAAAGGAAACATATGTTTTAATAATACTCTTACTAGATAAATTACCCATTTTCTGAATAATAATTAGGAAATTTATTTCAACGCAAAATAAAAATAGTGGCATTGGAAATCTGAATTATTTTACATACATATATATACATGTACATACAAACTCTAACTAAGAGAATATAAATAAGACCTATATTCTCAGAAGGCAAGACCCAAGGTGCTTCGTTTGCTGGCCTAAGATTACACAGGTGAAGGTGAATGAGATAACTAAGCTCTCCAGAATTTAGAGACTAGCACACCATTAGAGCTATAAAAGGCTCTTAGGCCGTTGTAGAAACCATGATCTTGATATCCACATCAATGGAAAAGGAAGAATGCGAGCATACAGATCGAAAAATTCTGCTAACTGGAGATTCAAAGTATTGCTTCTAACTCTAACTAAAAAAATATAAACAAAATCTGGATTCAAAAAAATGATATCGTTTTAGCACTGTAGTAGTAAGATCCATTACGGTCTGGCGATGTATATGATCAATAATTCTTGAGAATTTAGAAAGTGGCATGCCTATGTGTAGCTAAAGTCATAGCTGAAGAAATGCTGAATTTATTCCCTCTTGATATTCATATCAAGGGAGAGGCAAGAATAGCTGATAGCAAGCGTAAACTGTAAAATTCTGGCGACTGAGGAAGCTACAATAATTCAGGGAAGCATATCTGCGTAGAAGCTCTTGATATGGGTAATAAAATGGTAATTCCCAACTTTTCCAGTTATAAACAAATCAAGAACGGCAATCAGTTGGGTAGTGCAATGGTACTTCAAATAGAAATATGTAGTGTGCAACCATCTCCTCGCGAAAGACTGCGTCGACAGTCACAGGACAAGTTTCTTCTCTCTCTGACATCCAGGCTGCCTTAAATCCAGTAGCATCTCACAATATAGCCCTAAAATTAGTATCGGAAGTGCTTTCAAAACCCAAGAGTCCGTCAAGGGAGATTGTAGACAAGCTAGCGAGAGAGGATTCCAAAATAAATTTTACTGAACCTTAATTGGGTCAAGGTACAACTAGGAATGCACTCTAATGAGCAATTAACATGTGTATCACAAAATAGCGCCAACCTTATTAAAACCATGCAACCGGACAAAAGCAGAACAAACGAATAATGGAAAGGCCTTCACAAAATCTAGCTGTTGATATACTTGCATAGTAGAGGGTTCAATTTGGGCAATAATACACGAGGGTAACAATTACAATTTTTACAAATGACCACTAGATGGCATTATTGAGATATGACATTGCCATGATGAAGGATGGAAGCTCCGACGCAACTGAAAACAATTGATTATTTGAAGGAGAAAAACATCGAATTAATATCTCATTGCTTGTATTCAGCTGATTTATTGGTTAATCACTTCCTTTTGTTCCCGAAGATCAAACAAAGAATACGTGCACAGCAATTTTTATCATTTTAAGGATCTGTTGAAGCCTTCAAGGAATTTGTTATGGGTATATCGCCTTCTAAGTGGAAAAGGGTGCTTCAAAAATTGGTTTGAACACAAGAGAGAGAGAGTATAGATCTTAATGAATATTTTAAGAAAAAGACGATTTGAATCAAACATTTCTTTTATTCAAACCCTACCTTACATCGAGCCTATATAAATAATGTGGCGTAACTTGTGACCAGTTGCTCCGACACGAATTAAAATTTAATCTTTACAGGTAGAACGTAACAGTCTTTCTACTTAATTGACTGCAATTGTTGTCATATTCCGCTTGTGGTTTTAACTTGACTTGAAATTAAATTTTAATTAGTGACGGTGTAAACTAACCATTGTGTGTTCAAAAATCCACTATTCCACCAAGGTAATTTTTTATTACGTGATTACATTAATGCAAGGTAAGTAGTTCTTTCCCGAGCGCGCCTATAGAGCCAAATATATAAGCTGAAAGTAGCATTAACTAAGCTCTTATACAGCAAAGCAAGTTTCAGTTTTAATGCATATAAAGTTTAGGTAAAAGGGATGTTAAGTAGTAGCTTGTAGTTCACGAGCGCATTGTTACAGCGCGATTAAAATTTGCTAAGTAGGGAATATTTTCGCACGGAGAAAAGCCGCCTAAAATTAATCTCAGTACGTGCATTACACAGAATTTTCTTGGCTGGTCCGTAAATTCGTTACATAAAATGTGGGAGAAGTAAAGGATCATAAAAACGTTTTCTTTTTTCATTTTACTTCCGTCCTTTAATCTTTTAAAGGTTGTGATACGTGTATGTGCATATATATAATCCTACTTTTATAATGTTACTTTGAGGATTCGAGGTTTGCAAGATTACAATTAGCAAGCTAATTCAGTTAGTTATTGACAGCAGGTCAGATTATATGGAACGGCGGCGCATGTATTATTCACTAATAATAACCCGATTATTACCAACTAATTTACTAACTGCCTAAGTGGGTGTATTGTTAGGGAATACGTTAGTATTAATGTCTAAATTTAAACTTGAAGGTATGTTTTTCTAATAATAAGGCAGTGGGGTGAAATTGTAATTTTACGTTTGGAGATCGTTGGCGTTTTCGTGCTATTACTGAACATCATGGTATTACGATAGTAATAGTAATAATAGCTTTATTTCGTCACATGATATACAAAGAACGTAAACATTACAATTATGTAAGAAAAGTGCAGCTATGTAAATTAATACAGTAGTTCTCCAAGTAGACAGGAAGCAAACAAACAGACTAAAGAAGTAAAATAAAGATGTACCTAAACTTTTAAACTTTTTAGGTTGCGAGCGCACACTCGAGACAATCCAACTGCGACATTTACGTTTGAAGGGACGAGGAGAACTAGGTTTTTTGGAATATTATTACATTTTCTATATATGCAAAAGGAAAACGATCTTTCAAACAAAGCTCTTCTATGATGAGGAGGCAAAGTGAAACCGCGAAATCGAGTAGACAGGTTATGAGTATCTGTTCTAAAGCGAATTTTATTATAAATATATGGTGGAGTTTTATAAATTAATATCTTGTGATCAACAGTTAGAGCCCGGACTTCTCTTTTGTTGCCCATATTCAGCCATTTGGCGTCAGTTAAGTTATTTAATTATTAATTTTATCGAACAACTAAAATTTACAACAAAAGAAAAGTCATTCTTTAAATGACTCAGAGCAACACCCAGTTCGACGGGTGCGGTCCGTTGGCGTGAGACTGAGCTGCCTATTCTCGCTCTTCTGGTGGAGGTAAGAGCTCTGCCTTGCAACTCTCCTGGTGATGACGTCCAGTTTCACTACCTCGATGGAACGTAACTGCAATATACTTACATAGGGAAGAATAGAGAAAACTCATAAATGAAATTTTAAATGCAAAATTTATTTTAAATAAAAAAAGAATTTAAATGAACAAAAATAAAAGTATTTACTGGGCGACGAGGTACTTGCTCTCGACATATTTCTAGCATTACGCGAAGTGTATATCTTCTATTTACATCGTACATATTCCTATCCTAAAACAATACTGTATTAATAACACGCAATTTGAATCGTCCTCGCATTCCTTTCTACGTTGATGCATTTAGCGTGCTCCACGAACAGCAATATACGAGAGAATACGTATACATACGTAACTTCTATTTATTCTAAATGTATGTTCGTTTATGTACATTTACAGCAGCATGTCGCTATTCCAATTTCGAAATTACAAGTTGGAAACAAGTGCGCGCACGTCTTGGCCCGTAACTGCAAAGTACATTTGCAGCAAGCTACGTACGCTTACGTTTCGCACACAGAGCAACGAAAACAACTCAATCGTCTTGTACTGTGCTCCTTCTACCGGCTTGCCTAAATGTAATTGCTTCTCGACGGATAACCGTAACTTCCGTAGCAATATTAAAGCCATTAGTTCGTAGGTGGAGAATTTCACATAATATTTACTATGGCGCGAGTTCTGAAACCGCTCGTTATGTCGTGTGGGCCGAAGTCATCCTAGCGTGACGCCTACCTTAGCGGTTAACGAGGAGACTGAAGTACGTATATTTGTCCTTTACGAAATTTGTTCACGCACAGTGTTGTTCCTTAAGCAACATATAGAAAAAGTTTATAGATAAAAGGTAACCAAAAAATGATGCTAAAATAGCTTCCTCGTGGTACTGATGGATTCATTTACGACAAAAGCACACTACCTAGACAGATACGTTTCTGTCTACTCGGCGTCATCAGCGTGGTTCTGGGAATATTTTTCACTCGACCTTGAACCGTTGTTTAATTTAAGACATTTCTTGACGTGGTCTAGTGCCAAGGAACACATGCATATGACGTGTAGAAAGCAACGACATGAACCGGGTACATGTGCAGTTTCCCAAAGCGCTCCGGCGCACACCTTTTTCGTGTTAAGCAGTCCAAGAACAGTTTGAAGGATGGCTTGCGGAAACAGATATTAACTATGAGACAAACTGCCGCACACGGCGGAGTAAAAGATACTTTCCTACCGTTTTTGGTAAGTAAACAGAGTCAGTACTAATACTAAGATATGTAGCGCCCCTTCCAACTCCTTCTTATATGAGCACTATGCATAGAGCTAAGTTTCTTTTGAGGCGCTTAATTATGTCGATCGGCTTTGTAGAAATTACACTGACGCCTTCAGTATACACAAGGTGAATACATGCCAAAGAGTTCTCATGCGATTTCTTTTGCTGATTTTTTGAAAATGCGTGATGAAGAAGACCAATTTGGACGTTTGGGTGAAGTCAACTATTAAATTGATGGTTCAATAAACAATTTAGACAATCTTACTAGCATACTTACCCCCAGAGAGGTTTAATGCTAATGGAGAATTATGTTAAATTCTTCAAATAAAAGTAATTTAAACTTCAAACGTACAAAATGAATAAATATAGATATTTAGTCCATTCTTGTGAATGAAGCGATATGATTAATTTTCAAACAATGTTCCCATCTGAAACCAAATACTTCCCTTGATTTCCAAGCGGAAGTGTTCCATTCTCTAGAGGTGGTCTTGTAACCTTAGCAACCGAACGGAATTTCGCACGTTTCTCAAGTTAACCTCGAAATCACGTCTGAGGAATCTGTGAAGTGACCTATGAAATAGAGTTTGCAACTGTTTTAGATCCAAGATGTGCGCGCTGTAGGTAATGCGGTACAAGCTGTGTTGGGTGCGAATCTGTGTACTGAAGAAAGGCCAAAGTGCTCCGTTTCCGCCGCTTATTTCTACGAACTCAATTTGCGGATCATTTAATAATTTTCGCGTCGATGATAGCATGTTTGTTTCTAATTTGAGACAATTACATGTATAATTGGTGTCATATGCTGTTAACATTCGCCTTGCCGATCGAGACGGAAAGGTATCGTAGGGTGTAATAAGAACGCTTCGTTACTTTTGAAATTTGGATACAAAGGAGGTTTGCTTGTTGAGATAAGATCATCGACTATCTTAAAATCTGTTAAATAAACTTGTTTTGTTTAGGTAATATAAATGATACAATTTTGCAATTTCACAACATCCCATTAAACATGACACCAACTTTGAACTAAATTTAAAACTCAAAATCCGTTACTTGTAAAATACAAACATCGCGATCAAAATCAGGTCATTCTTTCTCCTCCTTCGTCTCGAAATTCGTAACAAAGGCATCCTCCGTCCCATTTTCTAACCCCCTAATTTCGCTTACGGTAAGCCGTTGACGTGAACTAATCTAAACTTTTCTATTGCCAAACTGAATACGGGAAGATTTATAGTAGATTGCATACTTTGAAAATAAACCGTCGTTCTTAAGACGTTCGACACGCGTAGCACGTAGCTCGCAATCAGTGCCTCTCCGATTTCGCAGGACGTTGTTGTTGTATTTTCGGCGGAGGAACCGGTCCAGAGAATTCCATGTTGTCGCGAAGGAGCTATGCGTATTACGTGATCAATGCGAAGTTTTTTTTATCGGTTTGTTATGTTGGCGAAGGCTGAAGGCGAAGATGGAAGAAGATTAGATTTGTGAGTAGTGGTAAAGTTATAACGAAGTTCTTTTTGCTTATAAGTAAATCGTAGGTGTATTTCAGGTTGTATCCGATATGGTTTTACTTAAGAGTAGTCATGTAGAATATGAAAACGTGAAAAATTAACGTAAACAACATATACAAACTTGTATTGATAAATAATGCTAGAAGTGGTGGAGCTATATCCTAAAACCTAATCTAGGTACCGTTTTAGAATAAAAAATAACGTTGCAGATTTATAAACTGATTGATTTATTTAATGTAACGTTGTAATAGATAATTTTTTGGTTGCGTTAAGAAGGTTCAAATAAAATTATCGTTAAATTAAGAGAATAATCCAAAGTTTTATTAAAATTCGCTTCCTTTGAAAAAAACAGAAGCTAAATATATCTGTGGCAAATGCCAGTGACCTAATGGACTATAATGACCGATAATATCTGGAAAGAATAAAATATATCTCTCTTACAATTTTTTATTATATTTTATAATTTTAATTAACGTAAATTCATAGATATTTAATTCATAGTTGGTTAGGCCGTCTGAATGCGGTTGGCTTAAGTTCTTTTCAATATAATTTTCTAATTAATTTAATATTGTTGTTTATCATCTATTTTTATTAGGGTTTATATATATTGTTATCTCTTTTTTTATAACAATTCTGGTTCATTATTAGGTTTGGTGAGTAGTAAGCACATGTTGAGTCGTCGAACCTACTTGGTCGCCTTGCTGAAGCTTCCTTAAACATTTTGAGAATTTGTGAAATTTTTAGCGCAGGATTGATACCTCCTCCAAAATTGTAACTGTGTACATCCGGATTTTTCTGTATCTTACCGCCAAGCGTTCGTTTAATTAAATAAGGTACTCTCCTTCTTCTATCTTTAGGTATCTCACTTTTCCTTTAGTAGGTTCTTATGTCCTTTTGTTCTTTTATTTGAGCAATGACCACCTTTATGCAAGCTAAGTACCTTCCGATCAACCGTATTTCAATCTTCAATTTATTAAATCTTTTTTTGGTTTAGTTCGTAATATTTTCGTATACTTCTTAGTTTTTCTTACTGTTATTTGGGTTATGTACTAAAATTGGGTTATTTATGAGAATATTTTATATAATGAATTAAAATTTTCAGTTGTTTGCATTCTACGTATGAACTTATCCATACATTTGTTTCTACTTTACTTTATATTTATATTCCAACATATAGAAAACAGGCATTCTTATTTAATATATGCAAATATTCGATATTCTGTTGATGCTTGTGCATAATGGTGTAACCAGAACTTGCATATTGAAAATTACGTATTTCAAGAACAACTACAAGTAGATTTTTCTTGTATAATGTGTAATTCTGTGACCTGTTGTAACAGCTTCGAAATTACACCGAGACTCTCTATAGAAATTTTTGGTAATCGCGCGCTATAGCATGTTTGTACACGTGTGTGTAATTAAATTCTATGACAGCAACAATTTTGGATTACAGGAACAAACTTTGTCTGCGCGAGAACATGGCAGGGCGCAGTATTACCGGCAGCAACCTGGGAATAATTACAAGGTAATACCGTCGCAACTTCCCCTTTACACAATTTTCGCGTAATTCCCTTCAATTATGCCGGTTTTTGTGTGTGTCTCCACGCCGAAAAGCTCGCGAATATGTCGACATTAGTTTCTATTTTCCAGTTTCAATTAGCGTACCCTTTAAACATTAATAATTAACGGGTACCTTAAACCCGCGTAGTCGTAAAGGCATTGCGCGCGCGTTTTCAAACGTTATGTGGGCGGTAAGTAGGACAGCAATTTGTTACAAATGCCAGGGTCTAATTTACTCGATATCTCATCGAACGGCTGCTAACGTAATTAGCACCGCTCGAAAGCGCGTATCAGTATAACTTTGATGCTAAATAATTAACATTAATATGTAGCTATGATACTTATATTACTGTTCGAAAGACTGAGGTATTCAACGGTATAAGAAAAAAATTTTTTGAAACAAGCTATGGAAATTTGAACATAGCTCTAAAAATACATAAAATTTAAAAAAATTCAAAATAACTGGAAAACGGTTAAATTTAAGCTAAGAGCACTGTTACGTTCTTCTAGTTTGAAGAACAATGCCGCTAGTCGTCTGCTTCGGTGTATCTTTCTTGTGAGGCGAAAGGACCAATTGCTTATGTGTAATTCTTATGTGTTTACTCGCTCAATCAGTTGATCTCAAATTAAACACAGTACGAAGATATACAAAATATATTTACTAAATAATTCCCTTATGTATCTATATATATATATAAATTCAAATACATAAATAGCATACTATATGGATTTCATAATTCGGTTCCTTCTTTGTGTACGCATTCAAATGTATCGGGACATTCAATGTCTAACGCTAGGGCCGCCACAAAACCCTACCGGAGCATGAGCGTCTGGTTGGGCGACAGCAGCAAATAGCCGATCACTACCGCAAAAAGATGCTATAGAACTCACGGCTACCCGGACGCTCGCGTTATTTCGTGTACTTATTTGATACACCACCTCTAGTATCTTGCTCCGAGCTGATGTCCTCATGTATAAGCGGAAAAATCAGAAACCAGCGATAGTGCGGGTCTGAGCGTCGCGTGATTCACAAGCGAAAGAGAGAAGGCAGGCAGTCCGTGGTAGTTCGTACGTTCGACTTCCGACGATTTCGTTTCGATAGCTTGTACGTTACCGGCGGTAACTGGCGGACATTCCTTACCTAGCGCTCGATCTAATACATGAATTAGCAGGAGCTTCATCAAACAGATATAATAAATGACTATTAAAGATATTTTTAATTAGAACATTTACGAATTTTAAATAGTTGCGAACTTTATAAGAAATTATACGTATTCTTACATTGAATGCGCACACGTTAAAGTTTAAATGATGCTAAATATGGAATATATAAATTTATACAACGCAAAACAAAAGAAACATTCAATTTATCATAAAATAGACACAAACAAAATATTACTTTCAAATAAATAAAAATGGTTACATTTATAAAATAAAATAAAACAAAAAATAAAATGTTAAGTCCTTAACAAGCACTTTAACACAAATTGTTCCATAATAAAGTCTGGATTTCAAAAATACAAAAGGATATATATTGTGTTCTATTTAAAATAATAAACTTAGAAGTCATTTCCAATTAAGTGGAAGTAATATTATAGTTTGAAAGAGGATCTTGGAGAATGTAACATTCCAAAATTTCGAAATTAAATTATTAGAACATAGAAAACTTCTAATGAACGGGTTACGTGAATGCCCCTTCATACTTTTAATAATGTTTAATACCTACGTACTAGGATACTAGATGTTTATGCATTTATACTTGATGTATTCTGGGCTCTCTGGCATTAATTGAATACATATATCTGTCGTAAACAACACATCATTCAGTCATCGGTTGAGAATGTGGATCATTCGTATCTACGAAACGGTCGTCCCATGTTAATTAATTAAACTTGAGGTGTGGAGGTTACCGATAGTTTTGTATTGTTTGCCATTCTACGCCACAGTCCTTGCTATCATTATTACATACATCTGTCTATCTAATATTAAAAAAAAAAAGAATATGCCTGCCGCTACATCAAAATTCCCTTGTTGATCACAATTTCATAGGATTCTGAGCAAGCTTGAATTAAAATTTATCCATTTTACTACTAGAAAATTGAAAACTGTACATTTTAATTAATAAATTTTAGTGAACTTATAAATAAAAATTTATATTAAAATTCATCGTGTGATATGAGCTTTACACTGGTGATAAATCTTTCAAAATAATAGAATTACATTGTTAAAAGTAAAAGTAAAAAATATTAGTTCAATGTTAACGTGTGCGCTTATTATTAAGTTTTGCTGGGATACCTATTTAACATAATTAAATATAGTTTCATGGTAAATACACCTATTGTTCGCGTATTAATCGAATTCGTCCCATTATTCAATTTTGTAACAAAAAGGTGTAACCTCTTGTGACTCATTCACAATATGTCGAACAATGTACAGGTAGTACCGCACACAAAAACGGAGAATTTAACATTGAATCAATACCGTACAATAGCAAAAAAAAGAATCACACTATCAAAGCATCCCCACTGAAAAAAAAGGAAAAAAGATGATATATTCAGCCAGTAGTCTCTAAAACACTTCGATATACACGTCACACGGTTTCAATATACACGAGCATGACGAACAAACATTCCATGGTGCAAATAAGAAAAAAGGGCGCTAGCGCTCGAACGTGATATCACTGCACAATATTCCGACCGTGTACTGTAGTTTGCCAAAGTAGTTCTGGATGTTTGTTCTGGGGAATATTAAGTCCACACACGCACACATACGTTCCCGTTTGCCGGTCTATGCGAAAGGATTATCGGCTTTATTTTTCGCGGCGAATGGGGTCTTCGATATTCAGCGGAATTGGTTGAGATGATTTAATAATTTAATTTGTCTCGTTGAAAACAATGAAAGCAAAATAAGTTAGAAGGTATTTTAATTTTTTTTTTCCAGAGGTGACATTTAAACTGCTATCACACGCTTTGTTGCACCAAAATTAAATAATTGTATTATTTTGACAAGTATTTCCTGCATTATTGTGTTGCACGGAACCAGCTGGCTTTGTTAACCAAACATTAAACTGAATGTTGTGAGTTAAGACTTCCTTTTACTTCTACTTACCTTTATGAAAAAAATAAATATATAAGTTTATAAAAGAATCTCTAAAATTTTGTGCGTTAAAGGCCGCGCAACATAATTTAGAAACCAAATTTGTTCATCTCAGGCACTGCATCTGAACTCTAGATTTACACCACGTCGCTGCTTTAGCGGTTGTGACAAAGGTAAGGGGTGTTAGTCTAATCTTGGGTAAGACATTTCGCTATGGAAAGAGAAAACGCATGCATTAGGCGCGCATTCAGTAACCTCAGAATTGTGTACTTTCCCAAGGCTCACTCGCTCAAGGTCCTTGTGCAAAGCGTTTGTGCTATCCTTATTGTTGTTCTGTTCGCTCATTTATGCTCCATGCATTGATGCTACTGGTTAACGTAGAATGCAAATGGTGCAAACTCATGTTTGCAGTTTGCATATTGGTTGAGGAAATATGACCGTGAGCTCCCGCAAGGGCGTCGTGCATGTACCAGACAATCATAGAGGCTCCTCAACATCTGTACATCTCGTATAATATATATAAGATATATAACTTTCGTCTTTCATAACAAAGAGAAATGATGCTAAAATAATTTTCTCATTGCATTGCTGGAACCATTTACGGCAAAAGTAATGCAAGCAAGGAGAGAAAAAATACACTACCCGCGAACACGTTTCATCCTACCCGGCGTTATCAGCGTGGCTTTTGCAGTAAATAATTCTAGCAACACCATGAGGAAGCTATTTTAGCATATTTTTTCTTTGCTTTTTGGAATCTTTTACATGTACAGTTTCCCAAAGCGCTCTTTGCGCACGCCATCTCGTGGTAAGCAGTCCAAGAAGAACAGCTCGATGTATAGTTTGGGGAGCTGGGTCAGAACTGCTCAATGTCTAGCTTGGGGAACTACCATGAGGATACTATTTTAGCATTATTTTTTCTATTGTTTCTAAGCATTTTCTGAGTATTTTACCGTCTTCCATATTTGAAAAGTATATGCGCTGTTTCATCTTTAATAGATAGCAACATGGTTTGTTACTTTTTTGGTATTGTCGTTGTTACATATTTATTGAATAAAAGCCTCGTATAAAAGGAACGCATACAAGAGAGGACACCCGGCTATATAACCCAATGAAACATTGCATCCAGCGACATACTTAAGCGTACTGCAATGCACGTGGATGAACAGTGCTAATCGCAGCGATTGTATTAGAGCGATATTCTAAACACTACAAAACATGTTAACATTGCATCTGCGAAGGCCTACATGTTGAATTATCACACCTTTGTTTGAATCCCAATCCATATCAAAAAATAAGAAATACTTAATAAATATATTCTACATAAAAATTTTTCAATAATTTTTAGTCGGCTACGGGTGTATATTAGTTCCATTTTAACAAATTAAAAATTAGCCAATTGAGCTTCTTATCTAGGTTCATCATCAATGAAAAGCTATTGACCTGCAGCATATACTTGCGTCCATTCCTTTGCCCTCAAAATTGCTTCAATTTCATTATTCTTCCACATATGTGCCACATCGTTCGCCAACGGATCATCAGGATTGGGGCTGCCTAATAAAGCTTGGATAGATAAGAGGACGGTTCTAATCTGTAGCGCTGGACTCCATTGATCTTTCAGGATGTCCAAACAGATACGACCCAGCTTATCAATATTGGGATGGTAAATTTTAGTTAGGAATCGTACACTTGGCGGGTATAGCGGATAGTTTTCAGGTAGGAAGAGTTCCAATTGAAACAAACCGCCTTCGTATGGTGATCCGGTTGGACCGGCCATCATCACGTGGAAATATCTGCAGTTGTGTTCGTCGGGAGTGGCGCTTATTCCCGGTGGCGGTTCTTTTAGTAGGTTTCTAGTTTCTACTAGTATTCTTCTTGATACGTTGACCATTATCTTAAGGTAAATGTGATCTTCGGATGTATGTTTATTGTGGAATAGGGATCAAAATGCAAATCGATATTGATGTATTTGACAAGCAAGGATTGACAAATTTACGTAACCATTTTGAGTTCAATGACGTAGTGGAGTTGTCACTCGACATAATACGTGAACATTTATTTAAAACGTTTGTATAGGTGATGGGGGAATGTTTTCGATCTCTACAAGTTTTCTCGTTTCGATATCTTCCAAAACAGATTCAGTGGAACTAAAAGTAAAACCAAACTAAACTACTAACCGTTGCTTGATCTTTCTGTTATTCTCACAACGTTCTGTCAGTCTCATAACCTTGAATTTCAACCATCTTGCTGGAATGTGCAACGACGCGAGCTCCAAACCCTATTTTGGTCTTTTTTGATTTTATTTATTGCTATAGTAAGCAGAAAACTTTGGAATACACGCCTTAGTGATGTAAATAAGCTAATAAGTCTAAAGAAGCTTAACTTTTTATCTATTTTGGTGTGGTTTTTATAAGTAGAACAGCAGTGTCCAGCGAACTAACGTTTTTGTTTGATGTTGTCCACCGTAACTATAAAACTGTATTTATAACTGCAAGACAACCGTGAAAGTTCAAACATTGTCAAGCGCATACCTGGAGTATGGGCACCCTAATCGATAATAAGCTCAGCTTTCCTTTCTAATTGGTAATTGCATGTACTATTGTACTAAACTACTTTGGACAATCCAAGATTTCCGGCTATATCGGAAGTAGCTGTCAGCTTTGTTATTTTAAACGTAACACCCAATAAATTATTAAATTTTGGAAGGTTACGAAAAAATATTGTTTAATATACGCAGTTGCTTTTACATTCTATAATTAAAAATGGCTACTACATATTATACGAAAAAGACGGTTCTACTATTGCCTAGCATAATGCTTTCATAAAACAGGTACCTTATCAGTTACCTTTTTTTTACGTTCATTTACGTATCTTTAACAGGGACGTCGTAAATCTGATGCACGCAGATTTTCCGGAAGGACATGACGAACAAGCACGACGAATCGTAAAAACGCTGAAAGCTTTTAAAGTTGTAAAAAAAAACTACGTAAAATTCGAATGGGATCCTTTTCGTTAGGATCGTAATCTTGTAGTACGGCTTGACTGCCAACCTCGGCGAGCGATATCGCTCTGAATTGACGAAATACGTAAAAAATCGTTCATAAAATTGATTTCCACTATACCGCCATACGTGTAATTGTTTATTCTTACAAATGTTTTTAATTCGCGCGGAGCAGGTAACTTTATTAAGCAAACAAAAAATAGTGGGTGTGTAGCGAGTTTATTTCCACTGGGAAGGTTACAATTCGGTGAAGTAGACATGCGTGGAAATTTATAGTTAACTAGTTTGCCTTCACTTTTGATACATCTGCTACAAATACGGTCTTTAAAGCTGATGGATCGCAGTCGTACATTTACGAGACAGCTTTGAATATATTATTTTCATTTTTAAATTTATAATAACACGCAGCTTCCATGATGTTGGGTGTGTTGTAGTTTTAATCGGAATTTTCAAAATTCTATTTTTAATTTTTATCTTCATAAATTAAATTGAACCAAGTGAAAGGTTCAATTTTTATAATAGATAATTATAATACAATAAGTAAGTATTGTAATCATTTTTTAAGATGCAATGGTTGTAATATTTGGATTATAACTACTCCTAAAGTAGTCATGGAAGAAATTTAAAAAATTATAAGGAACGTAGAGGAAGAAGTACTATTCCATTATCCTTTCTAGTAACATTAACTAGCGAAGAGCTTTTATTGGTACTACGTCAACTAAATCTGATTTAATAGTTATATACGCAACTAACAGAGAATGATATATCTAATAAAACATGTCAGTTCTGTCCTTTAGTCGATCTCCCTCTTACTACAGATGTAGATGGAAGAAAAAATAGGGCGAACGGTGACGAACTTGAAGGATGCGGGACAGCCCATCCGCGCGGAACTGATATCGAAGGAAAACACAATTCTCGCCGTTAACGGTAGCGACGTTCTTTTTCAGATAGCGTTTAGTATTGAAACGATACAATTTTTTTCCCTAGCCTCTGCACGCCACACTGGTCAACAGCCAAAATGTATCTAAAATAAAATCGACTAAATCTTACTATTTTTGGTGTGCTGAAACCGAAAATAAATTTATCTTTTTAATATTAGTTCAAATTTTAGAGATGAGTGATGTCACGTGTCCCTATATGTTAACACTGTAACCGCATACTGTATACAAACAAATGACAAACGCCACTATTTGGGTATATAAGCAGCTGCAAAGCGGAAGGGTTAATTGGTCGAAGTTAGTGAGTCGAATCGAATAGCTGATGTTGTAAAATGCCTCGAAAGTGTGTAAACAGTCCAGATTATGTTTGTGGTGAGGTAACTTTTGCGTCTCAGAAGCGCTCTATTACTCTATTGATAAAACCGGCATATCAGCCTTATTTTGGTTGCAAAACAGAGGATTAAGACAAATATTGGGCGCCACATATCTGCTGTAATGCATGCGCTTCAAGTCTTAGAAACAGGTTAAATCATAAAAAACGATCTATACGGTTTGCTGTCCCAAAGGTCTGAAGAGAGCCTGCAAATCAGGTTAATGATTGCTATTTCTGCATGATACCTCGTGTTGGGCAAGGCACAGGTATACCCAAGAATAAAAAATCGGTTATCACCTATCCAAATATACCATTTGCCATGAGACCTGTGCCTCATAGTGACGAATTTCCTATTCCAGAACCCCCAGAAACATTCACTTACGAATCAGATAATAGCGATACAGCGATTTGTCAAGAAGAGGATATGCCATCAACATCAAGAGATCTTGATTTCACACGTCAACCGCACAAAATAACCCAGTCAGAATTAAACGATCTTGTGAGAGAATTTAAAAGAAATAAGGCAGCGTTACTAAAATCAAAACTGCAGCAGTGAAACCTATTAGAAGACGATGTTTCGGTATATGTTTTTCGTAAACACTATAAAGGCCTATCATTTTTTTACATGGAAAATAACTTGGTTTTCTGCAATAACATTAGCGGTTTATTAGCGGCTTTAAATAATAACTACAAGCAAGAGGAATGGAGGAATGTTTATAGACAGTTCAGCGTTGAGTGTAAAGACTCTTATTTCATATTGGAAATATTCTACCATCTATTCCTGTTGGATATGCCGTTCGCAAGAGAGAATATGAAGTACCTATTGATAAGCATAAAATACGATGAGCATCAATGTCAGATCTGTGGCGACTTAAAGGTTGTTGCACTTTTACTTGGGTTGCTGTTTTTTGTGTGAATGGGACAATTGGGCAAAGGCACTTCATTACAAAAGACAAGCCTGTTCGACAATCATTAGAGCCAAGTCATAAGAATGTACAACATATGCTATTGATAGACTCCAAAGAGATATTGTTGCCAACACTGCACATCAAATTGGGCCTAATGAAAAACTTCGTTAAAGTACTGAATAGAGATGGACCAGCGTTTCACTAGCTGCGTCAGAAATTCCCAAGGCTAAGTGAAGCAAAAATTAAGGAAGGTATTTTTGTTGGGCCACAGATTTGAAATATTCTGAAAGATGAACATTTTGACAGCACTCTAACAGATATTGAAAAAAAAGCTATAAGGTTTGGTTTTCTACGTCTGAATTATTAATTGTTATACCCGAAAAAGCACAAACAATCTCATTCATTTGTAAGAGCAACAGAACAATCCCACCTGTATTTATATGAAAATTCTACATGTTTTGTTCGACACGTTAACTTGGAACAAGGGCGATTACCGTCACTGAACTTTCGTCTCGCACTCGCAGATAAATGTTGGCTTGGTAGAAGTACACCATTAAGATGTTCATTATACTCTCTGTAAATTTTGATTTCCTAACCTTCACATAACAGGCACAATTATAGAAGAGAATCATCTTTCTTACATAGTAAATTACATTACTACTGAAAGAATATTATGCATAGTTTCAAAGCAATAATAATAGTAATAATAAAATATCAATAAAAGAAATGCTTCAAATGGTTTGCATATTCCACCACGTTTATTCTCTTGTGTTGTCAAAGAATATTGTTTCGCTAGCGGAATTTATATTGATCATTCGGGCAAATATATTGTGAAAGCGAGAAAAACCCTCGAACGGAAATTCCAAACAATAGACGAAAAATGACGCAATAAACACAGCAAATTGAATATCCGAGAAAGTTTTGCAGGCACATCTCTATTTATATCTTACACCAGTCTCCATCTTATATTTCCCAGCGAGGATATGTATGTATGTTGTACGTATGTAGATGCAAACATAGAAAATTACACCAGCTAGTATGTTTATCGTTCTCAATATACGGTTTTATATCAACTGTTGGAGTGAATACGAAGCTTCTACATTCGCATGGGCCACTCTACCTAAAGCATATATCCTCGACGCAAATAGAATAATCTACACACGCTAAGGAATTTGTAATAATTCATTCATGCCGCTAGTGGTATGCTGAGCGTCAACTGCGTATGTATGTATATGTATGTGTATGGGAGCGCCTTTCCTTCGCATATACATATTTAAATTACTTTGGCTTTAAGGATGTAATTCGAGCGACGAATTGGGCAGATCTGGATTATTATGCGGGATGGCGCAAATATTCTGGATGTTTTCTAACATACTTAGACGCTAATACAGGCGGCTCACATAAGGTCGACTTCGTCTAACTCTGGGTAATTTGGTTGTCGGGAGTGTAAAGAAGCATTCCTAGTTTTTCGTGTAGGTATTCATACGGTTATCTCTTCCCCAGAATAATGATTGACAAGATTTTTATTTTTTTTATTAGGAAGATGGAAAGCATCATTGTCCTTTCATTAAATGAAAATTTCATCTAGGTGTTGTAATGATACCTTGTGATTTATACAACGTGTCCACTTACTACGTGAATGGAAGAAAATTCCTTACTTGGGTAATTTAATAAAAAGTCTTCATATGAAAGATATTTGGAGATAACTAGATAATGCAAAGTCATATTTAGGGTGCCTAGTTCCCAAGACGTATGGCACAAGTTTGCTATTTTTAAATGGTGCATTCTGTATGTGATTATGTGGACGCCTCTTTCAATGCATGTCAACCTTTATTAATGTCCACTTAAATTTTTAAGATAATTATCATAATTTGGCTTTTTTATGCTGTTGATTTTATCAATGTACCATGGCAGAACCATTAAAGCCAGTGGCGTAGATACAAAATTTGTCCTCCCCTCCGCGAAACTATTAGGGAGCCCTTCTAAGATGCTCATTACCTATTTAGAAGTAGTAGCGGATCTTGAGTCATTTACAAGCGAAAGTGCCGATATTGGAAGATACTTGTATTTATTTTTTTGTGAGCGCTGCTCATTTAAGACAGCAGCGGTTACCTGAAATCAGTGATGAATGGGGAGATCGTTTGATAAAATTATTTCAAAAAGGGCAATACTTAGATAGAGATAGAGATAAGTAACGCTGAAAATATTAATCCATTTTTTTATGCAGATTTTAATGATGCAACAATATACAATGCGTTTCTTTTACAAAAATATAATATTGATATGTAACTTTTTTGTAACACCCTGTATAATGAAAAAAGGGTATGGGACCAACCTGACGCTGTCCTCTTCGAAATAAAAAAATCATTGGAATTGGTTGAGGGGCGTCGGAGATACGAGGTAACATACCCAAAAAAGATACACGAGGAATTGAGAAGCCAGCTAAAAATAATAAATAACGTCAGTATATTATCATAATTTTTAATACAGGAAGATGCACATACATTCTTGTAAACTCTGTTAATAGCGCATACGCGCGTCTGCGGGAGCCTTTTGTACGTCATTAATTAGAGCAACTATTGAATCTGATGAATAATATTATTCACATGCTATCTTCTTCGAATTTGGAAGTGTTTAGAAGCTAGAAGTGGATGGTCGTACATTTGAATTTTTTCTAAAATCACATTTTTTTTCCTGTGTAGTATATAAAAATAATTATTATTTTCATATTTTTCACTGCTGCCGGCATTGTTGATTTTTCGTGTTTCCGTCAACGGCATCCTTCAAGCCGTTGACTATTCATTGTTTTCAATGATACCCGCATCGTCGACATCGATAATTATTATTATCATTACCATTATTACTAACTGTCTAAATTTGTTTTACAGCACCGTTATCTACGTAAGACCAGCATTATTCTTGATAAATAAAAAAATAATAAATTATAACAATAGTGGGGGATATGGGGTACCCGCGCCCCGCTATCATCTTCTTTCGAAAAATAAATTGAAAAAAAATTGTATCCCAAATTTTAGAGAAATTTAAAAATGTAAATATTCGGAGAGTCTGAAATCCAGCGATTACGTCGTTAAAAAAATTGTAGTACTCTTTTACTTTTTTAAGTTTTATCGAAAATTGAGTTTTCGGGTTGCCGGTGTTCTCTTGTAAGTGATTTATTCAGACAATTTGCTGAGCTTCCATCCTACATAACGACCAAGTATGTTGAAAGATTCCATTTTCTTCGATATTTACTTATTTAATTTCATTTCTCCGTCGATAAAATGTTAGTATTTCCAATCTGTGAAGTCTTCTCGCTCTACACGATTAAGAATTTTCAATCCAAGGGCTGAACTTAATTGTGCTACGGTAATTTCCCGTTCGAATCGCAGAGTCTAGTTTTGTTAAAGTTTCCCATTTTCGCTACTCTTAATTTTCTGAACGTTACCTACTTCGTTGCCGTTCGATTATAAAACACGTATCAAATATTATTCGAGTTTAGTCTAGAAAAAGGCTCGAAGGAATCGTCCCCGAGATATTTTGCGATTGAGCAAGTGTAACGTCTTTTAAAATTCTCTCTGACATCACGTTTTGTTCCGATAACGAGAATTGTTTCTGATTGTTTAGAAAAATAATAAAACCACTTCGAGAGTTGTTTTACCGGAAATGATTCGCAGTTTTGTTTCGTCTGAGATTTCCTTCAAATGCTTTAGAGTTTTATGGAAGACGGGAAATTGGAATTGAAGCAATTTATGTGTTTAACGCAGCTTGTTCACATTTTAATGTTTGGTGATTATTTGCGATGACAAAGTTGGTATCCTAGATTTATACACAAATCGCTTCGTTTTTTCTTTAATTGTAATTTGCATTAACATTTTGCTTCAGTAACATTAGAAAAATATTGATAAAATCTGTTAGATACTTCATTAGAGTCAATTATTGTGATCAGCATTTCTGAGCACAATTTTTACCTTCTTCTCTGCAGTTCTACCTAACCTATTATTTATAAATCTGCAAACATCTCTACAAATTTTCGTAAGTAAAAGTACAAATCCTTAAGATTATTACTCATAAGCTTAATTTCATCAGCCACTCTTCCCCTATCGGGTTTATTTCCAGTGTTGCTATTCCCAGAAGCAAGATACTCAGAACATGACACCAATTAAAATTATCCTTAAATTTATCAAAAACATCGTCTATGTTACGAATACGAATACGAATTACACTTAAAGAGAGAAAAATTCCATTCCAATTAAACTACTTATAGATGAATGCCTTTAAGTCGAGGAATGTCCTCGATTTAAAAGGCATTCATACATTTTTGGGATTTGGCAACATATAAATTTAATGTGCAAGCAAAATGAGCGTTCCAAATTTTGATTTCTCAAATTGGTCACAATGAATATTACTTACTGCATAGTCAATTGCAGATTCAGTTGTGCGACCCTTACAATTTGTGAAAATTCGCTTAGAATCAGAAGGTATTCCATTAAAGTCATGTAATTTCAATGTTAAAATCACCTGTTAAAATGACATATTTGCACACAGCAAACCTCTTGTTCAAAAGAGCAACGAGATTATTAATTTTTCATTTTAAAAGCAACCTGAAAAGATTTCTCTTAGAGTCCTTATTTTATTCCATTGATGAATATTTGCGTATATAAGTTGGTTATATATTTATAAATATTGATAACATTTTTTTTTGTTTTCTTTGTTTTTGTTTTTCTTTACTTGTTATATACACATTTGTGTCAAGTAATGAAATGAAATAAACATCATTTGAGAAATAGCTTCTTCGGTTTGAAACTATCTATCTTTGACTATAGTTTATAAACATCGTGTATCATATTTAACAATAACTTCAAGGCATGGTACGCATTACTTTTTGTTCCATAAAAGCAAATATCACAATCTTCGAGATATTACCAAATATTTAATTTGGACAACATATATATCTCGAAAACAGTTGACTTTAGGGGTAAGGTGCAACGGGCAATCGCTTAAGCTGATAAGAAGTATACCATTATATCTAAAATTTGAAAGCTAGTAACCACTTCCGGCTCAACCGCAAGTATTCCGTAGGCGAAAATATTTTAAATTAATAGGTTCCATGCTATTCCACCTATTTCAAAATTTCAAAGTTCCATTCATAATAAGATCGTTAAACCTTCTAACTAATGGATTTTATGAAATACACTGCATACTCATTGTAAAAGGAATAAAAAACGTTACAACCCTGTTCGATGAAAGGTGTTAATGGTGGGCGTTATTTATGAAACGGTCTCCGTATGCTTGTAAAAACGTCAATTAGAAATAAGCAATTTAATTTAATTATAGAGCCCTAGGCGTCGTACGTTAGTGTCGCCTTGTTTTCTTAGAAACACCTCTCACGTTTTAAGATAATTATACTGCATAATTTCCGTATAGCACCTAGCATACCTCATTTAAATATACGGGCGATACCGGGTTTCAAATTCGCCGTTGAAAATCCCAACCGGTAGAATTACTACCGGCTATCATTTTTATAATATATACAACGCCTCTGTCTACCCTGTCTACATTAATGCCGACGGTGAAGTGATATATGTCGGCAGAGATAATTATAAATAATAACACCCCGGATGGCAGTCATTTTCGCAAATTTGCATTCCGGTAGAATTCGGATTATATCCCATATAAATTAAACCTACACGGAGGTCAAACATACATTCCATAATGTACATACATATATTGTAATCTACAACTGATGTATACCACCGTAACCAGTCCCTTTCCCTGTCTTTGCTAGCTAACTTAACGCATACATATACACATACAAACGTATGAATATGAGTATTATTTAAGCGGAGACCGCTAGACCATCAGCGTAAATAGGTTTAATGTTGTAGCAATGGTAAAAGCTGCGGAAAACGTAGCCGGGATTTCTGTTTCTACCCTTCCGGCTGGTTTGTTTAATGAATAAACTACTGCGTCGATGTGTGCTATTTGCACCAGAGAATATAGGAATATGTTAAATGTCAATGTTGAAACAAACATATGATAATAGCCACCAATTAAAAGCTGCAGCCAACATTTCAAGAAGATCATAGATACAGGGAAGGTTTCGAACCTAACACAGAAACAAGTATTTTTTTGTCAAAGTCAGTTTTATTTTCCAACATAAGTCTATACGCTTTTCCTACCCTACTAGCACAGTTAGTTGGCTGATGATCGGCCTTGCTACAACGCAGTTCGCCCAAAGATCAAGTAAGTATATGAGAACGTTCGGCTAGAAGTATAAAATGTTTATGATGATTAGTAGTTTATTTAGTATACAACACATAAGTATCGGCACCCTCCGCACCACACAAGTTTAATTTACTATATAGTAATATAATAATTAGTCCAGGACGGCCGTTTCGAGGACACGAATGGTCCTCATCATCAACCGGTGACCGAATGATTCGGTCGATTCGGTCCGATTCGGTCACCGGTTGATGATGAGGACCATTCGTGTCCTCGAAACGGCTGTCCCGGACTTTTTATTTTTATTATTTTTATTATATTATTATATAATAAATTAAACTTGTGTGGTGCGGAGGGTGCCGATACTTATGTGTTGTTTACCATACTACGCCACAGTCCTTGCTATCATTATTGAGTAGTTTATTTATTTGTAATTTATTTATTAGAGAGAATTCAAACTGAAAAAAAGGTTACATGTTACATGAATTCCTTAAATTAATATAAAAAAAATAACATTACAGCTCAGTTAAATAATATCTGTCGTAATTTAGTAATGTTCTAAACCTCAGAAACTACACACGAGACAAAATCTTTAAACAAGGGCATATTAAGGCAAATACCAATGACGTTAATCGCTCTTAAATTAAAAGCAAACTATGCTAAATATAAATATACCAAGCACCAGAATTTCATTGGAGTGGAGGCCCAACTAAAAAAATACCTTATGTAGAACATTTAGCATCTACGATGCATCATGTTCTGTACTTTTTCAATCAAGTCTAAGTCCTTTCGAAGCGAGGGAAACCATATTACTGACGCAAGCTCCAGTTTAGATCTGACAAAGACAGCAGAGCCTCGCGTAACGAACATAATACCTTCCAGAATCTTTCATCAAGCGAAACAATTTTTGCGATATCAATTAATGTTCCCTGCTGAAAATAATTTGTGCATAACATTTCTTCAAAGAAACACTTTTAGGGAAAAATGAACCAATCTGAAATGCGAATTCGATTTGCAGAAAACAAAGAGAATTCAATATTGTTTATGGTACATATCTACTTGTTTTTTAAGTAAAAAGAGTTTTTGTTTTTTCAGCGTTTCTCTTATTGCACTAGAAGGTTGTTGCTTTACTATTACCTCCTTATCTTCTGATACTGTAAAACAATGCAAACACTCCATAAGATCCTACAGTACTCAGCCCTTGGCTTGTCATAGGGTGGTTGATATCGTTGTTATCCACTCCGAATTCCATGATTTTAGCCAAAGACACGATCTCGTTGACTATAGGCTTCACAGGTATAAACTTCTCAAAGTCACATTCAATAACAGTTCGGCTTCTTTCAGACAGAACTGACATTTCCAAAACCCTCTAATAGTGACATTGGTTCTTGTCTTAAAATGAGAAATACCTACTGGTCCATACACGCAAGAAAATATGTTTTCACAATAGGACCAAGGACTTCACTTAATGCAATCAGTAAAAAGGCCACGTATTACTCAAGCCTTGTTTTTGAATCTCCACATCACTATTACTTTTCATATGCGAGGCTTTAATGGCCTGGATACTCGATTTTTTTCCAGTTTTACAGAAGCACTAACATTAATTGACATAAACGACTATTAAACAATAACTGAGCGTCCAGCATTGCTGAATTACCAGGACATTTTTATATTTAAGTGAGAAATGCGCTCCTACAACGTTTTGGACAACTTTGTAATCGATATGTATGTGTATCAGCTCTACGAACCTAGAAGACTCAAAGCTTGACTTACAATTTGCCTTCAATCTTCTTTATCTTTAGCTTTCCGTTGCCAATATGCTAGAGCTTAAGCTCTCTAAGGTTTTTGATTTGTTCTTCTTTCTCAAGTACTTTCAATTTTCTTCCCTCTAAAAATTTCTCTAAAGCTTTTTTGTTTCCATACTTCCAACGATAGAAATAACAAATAATTCCATAATGATACCATCCTTAAGAAAAGTGGTTCGCATGATCATCTACGAAAAACGAACGAGGTTATGACAGTATTTGTGACAACACCAACAATACTTAAGATTATGTTATATCAAATGCATCGATTGGAGTTGGTTAGGCTACAGCACCAAAGATGTTAAAAGTGTTGACCAGTTCGAGGACCAACGCGGGATAAGGTGAAGATTCTCCGAAGAGAAAGACATCCATCAAAGGCAAATAAGAGCATGGAAAAGGCATTAGGCGTTTTTTGAGGGAAAGCTGCCAAAAACATTGGTGTTCCTCTTTTGATTCATGGAAATATAAAAAACAATAAATATTGAATTTGCAAGAGACAAAACAAAGTAATATAAAAAAAAACAGCACATTTAAAATGAAGTTGTTAAAACTACTCCTTCTCTACATATGCTCTATTTTTGCATTTCCTTAACTTGTAGTAGTTCTTTAGTGTCTTCTTTACATTTTCGTACATTGTTGTGTTGACTCTTATCTTCACACTGCTGAGGTACAATGTTTGGAGCTACCATTATTTTCAATGCTTGTTTCTTGGTATTAAAAGGAAGAGTCATTTATGAGATTTCTTGTACATTTTCTTAGATGTACGAGTAGACTGCTGCAAGGGATAGTCTTAACAACTTAATTTTAAATGTGCTGTTCTAGTTTTTAATTTGTATATGTGTGTTTGAAATAAGACTACAATCTAATTAAATGGAGCAACAGTAAGTTTTTTGGAAAGGACGACCATGAACGTCAAAATGTAATAATATTTAATTGAAATTAAAAATTAGGCCACTACAATCAACATGTTTTATTTATTGCAAAATTACTTACGCTACACTTACATCATCTTTATTTACATCATCACCTAAACTACTTGAGATTCTGGTAGATGAGGCTATATTGCCGAAACCAGTTCAAGTGTAAAACTTAAGACAGATGGATAATAGTATCTGCCTTAGTGTTCACACTTTACCCGTAAATGTAATAATCCAACGGATTTACTGTTTTGTAATGCGTATTTTCAGAAGACTAATTTCAACTAATTAATAAAAATTCACCATTCAGCTCTTCCATTTAAACTTTCCATAGATCTTACTAGCTACCGAGATATTGCGAAAGCAATAGCTTCTTTTTTCGCCACCTCATTTCCGATTAGTTAACCTCTCAGTGAGACCCAATTTCCTTCATTTACGTTCCGGCAATGCCTACTAATATAATTACATTGCCACTCAGAATTAAACGATCGAAGTTAACAGTTAATTCGGCAGCGGTGGTGTAGAGGTGACTGTTTCATTCGACGCACCATTAACACTGGAGGCTTTAGCGGGGAAACCATTAGGAATGCTGTGCGTCGCCAGTTGTTTTCGGTTTATCGGGCGAAGTTTGTCGGCCACAAGAATTGTTACTTGGTAGAAAAAGCAGGTAGAGTATTACGGGTGATATAGATAAGAAGTTATAAGAAGTGAATGTTGCGTTAAGAAAGGGGGTACTGTTTTACGATGCTTTGGGCGTTTTATGGAGTTTCTGGATAATAATAATAATAATAATAAAAGATAATAATCAGGAGAACAAGAGTTATATCCGAATATTAAGTAAGGAAGGTGGCTGCGGAACTAGTGGATAAAATTTAGCGACGACTTTTGTTTTTACAGTATTTATGTCAATTTATAAATCAACAAGAAACGTTGTAACCCTCTCGTTTATCAAAATTTTAAATTCTCCTTATGCCCTTTGTAGATCAGTATACAGGATAAAACCATATCGGAAACCAAGTTAGCTATGCCAGTTATCTTCCGAAAATCTCAATTTCATGGAAGTGTCTCTCATCTCCTCTGTCACGATTCGCTCCAGAAGAAGAGGAGAGAGAATTCATCGAAACTTTGCGCTACTTCAAGTTCTTCTGAAAACCAGCTACCTACGCGGATCAACACCTGGAAGAAATTTAATTCATTCTTCATCATTTTTACAATTCGGCTTTTGCAACGGAGTTTCTTAACTAATCATTCGGGGCACATTAGCTGCACAAGCTAGGGTAAAGTTTGTGTAGTTAATGCGCTTTGGTGTGATTCCTTTAATCTTGCCACGTGCTCGTTTACTTGGTCGCTGGTTTGCTAGCTTTACCTTAACCTACATTACACTGGCTGCAATTAAAAATGCAGCACTCCTAAATTGATAGAGTATTTTGTTAAAATTTTACAAATGTATTTCTGAAGGTCAACTTAAGGGATTGTTTATCATATTGCATTGGCCTAGTTTGTTTTCCAGCAATTATGGGCACCAGATATTACGCACATGTTTTTACAGCAACACCTGTTACAATCTGATAATTTCAAGTAATCGTGAGTGATACCTCGCAGACGTACGTGCGCTTTATGTAGACTTCGACTGTATAACGGCGTTGGAGCCTGTGGATTGTAATCCAATATAAAGCGCGCAGAGCAGGTTCAGGCGCACTCAGTAGGAGAAGATCTTCTTTTGGGGCGCTTGGTTGTGCAACACTGGCTTTTGTCGGTAATATCTTTAGCGCAGCATTGGTGGAACGCTATTGGCCGGAGAACATTATTGCGGACAGCATGGACACCTAGATGAGCCCTATCTACTTTGCTTTTGTTGAATTCTTCTATTTACATGTTTATAAGTAGTATAAGTATTTTTTTTTCTAAGAAACGAAATTCTTTGGCGGTGCATTTTTAATTGAGATCAGTGTATTTCAAATCTTTTATATGATTATGGTTACTTTTCAAGAACGTTGCCGCACCTATTTTTGATATATTTTTTTTATATTTATATTTGATTCAATAAATCGCTCAAATATAGAACAACGTAAGTCGCAAGTTTCTAAAACCAATCTTTTTCTAGTTAATCTACATTAATTAGTAACTCTAGCGTCCAAACAGTAATAATTTCTATTATCGTATCATTAATCAGCAGCCAAGAGAATTACGGGCTCAGAAAATGAAAGGGAAAATCGACCATAACAAACAACAAAACCTAACGCAGTCTAAACCGCGTTTTCAAAATTAGAAAAAAGGAAAAATCAAAGATAGTGTTCGGTTATTACTTCGCGATATATCGTTAACTTCAAACAAAGGATCTCCTTGAATCGTAATTAGGAAATAATCGCCTTTCTATTTTTAAAAGTGTGAGCGAACTACTGCTATTAAAGCCGTGGTGACGATAATTTAAAACGGTACCTAACGAGAATCTAATTAACGGGGTAGAATCGCAAGAGCCAGTGTTTTGTCGGCGAAACCCGGTCACCGCCGCCATATATTCAGGCCGCTTCGATCTGATAGAGTTTGATTTGTTTCTTTAAACTTAATTCGTATCGCTCGCGATCACTGAAGGATCGGCAATGGAGAAAATTAAGTTTGTAATCGTATAAAGCAGTTTAGTATGGACGAAAGACAGAAAACCGCTGGCAAGGTCAACGTAGAATTTCGATATAGTCGTGTTCCATTTCTTTTTAATGGTTCTTATGAACGCAAGTGATTCCATAGTTTCCAGTTCTACCAAAATTTGTGGAGCTCCTTCTTTCATAAAAAAAAAACAAGATTTGCTAGTTTGAAACTACTGGATGAAATGTGATTTTTATTGTTTTTCTTTGTGATTTCCTTAGTTTCAGGTTTGGTTTTGTTTCTTTGTAGACGTCTTCAGTTCAAATCCTTTCTACTTTTAATTGAATTTTAGTTCTTAAGTACACGATGATACAGCGTCCTAGGTTCGTTCACAGTAAAGATGCCTAATTGTGGTGTTTGTTCGTTTCGTAATGTTACGGGGTTAATTAAAGTTTGTAATAAAGGTATTATCTTATTACCAACTTTAAATCAATTTCATTAAAATATTTCTTTGAATTTCCTTCACAATTAGGAATACCTCCTCTCGCAATTTCATGGTATAAAACGGTACAATTTGCCCAGTCGGCTGGGAAACCGAACTAAGCTGACCCTAGTCTAGATACCAGGACCCGAAAGCCATCGACGAAATGTTGGAGGACGAAACTATGGAAAGACTGGGAAGAGTATTCCTTCCTAGAGACAGATCAAGCAATTGCTGATTTGTCGCAGGTCTACATTTACAGCGGATCTACTAGGCAAGGACAAGAAATCCGTTTGAACAATACTAGACCTGCCAACAGGACACTCTTAGCAGGTCTGGTGAAGAAGATAAAGCTAACGTAGCTGATCTAATGGCAGGAACCACAACAGATGAGTCAGGAACTACCTCTGTACTAATCTAATCTCGCAATGTTGTAAGCGCGAGTTTAGTTAATTCACGTAATCACCATAATTGTAAAAAATTTATGGCGGCTTCTTATTAACTGATGGAATTTCAGCCGAATGTTCATATGATAACTCGAAAGCTGTATAGTTTGTAAAGAAATGTGTGACTGCTCTCTACACAAACACGGCATACGGTAACCAAGTATCCGAATCTTTTGATGGATAGTTGTGGAGATACTTTTGTAAGACCTTTCTAATCCTCCAGTGGTCTGAAGTTGCAACGTTGTAGTTTGAATTTTTTTTGAAGTTTACGTTTTGAAAGATCCTGCAATATCTAAAGAAACCTTTTGAAAAGGCTTTAATGTTGTTGCAGTTATGACCATAGGCATTTTCTTAAGGTTTCTTAAGGTATTATAAAACCTTTACAAATAACAAACTCAAATTCACAATACTTCAATTTATGCTAATCTTCATCAATACCATCTACACATATCTATTTTAGTTTAAAAAATAATTGAGATGTTTTCAGATTTTTGCGAAATACCAGTATTTCCTTAACGGCCATTTTAAACACGCTTGATTAATAATTCAATTTTTTTTATTCAGTATCTCTTGAAGTTTCCGACAATCCATTGAAAAATTACTAGCGTCTACTAGGCGGATGATCAAAATCATTGGCTTGATTCATCCTGTTTTCATTTTTTTCCGTATATTGTTCTTAGTTAAGGTATTTCTTTTCAATCACTAATGACGTATCCTATAAAGTATGTCATAGGCTTGGCCTACTTACAATAAACTCATCGTCGTGCATTAGCGGCCCCAAAAGAGCACTAGGCATATTAAAGCAGGAAATTATTAGTAGAACATTAAGTCCTCCCATTGTTTTCGCCGATCTCACTTCCTTGGAAGGTAGGGAGGGAGTAACTGAATGTCAATCCCAAGAAATTAATGTTCGCGGATATCCATTTGTTCAGCGATTTATGAACGGCAGAATTTTATCACGAGAATGGCGGTAATTTTTTACCATTACCCGCTTCGAGAGCGGTTACCCGACTTCGTTACGTCCTCGAGATAGGGCGTTGGTTTCTTTCTTTCCGACCGACACTTTCATTAAAACTTAACACTTAGACAGATTATTAGTGAAGATCGTAAATCTTCTGCGGCGGTTCGCAGGAGCCGCCGTACCGGCCGGTGGGAAAGTTGCAAAGGTTTGCACGCTGCGGTAATCGGATTGGTGTGGAAATTATCGAAAGGGGAAACCGGCTTCGGCAATAAGATCGTTTTAAATGCTATCAAATCGTATCTATTCGATCTTTAGTGAATATATCTTTTAGAGGCGTGCTCTCGCTAATATTGCCCCACGTAAAATATCTGTGTAAAGTCTCCATTTGATTCCTTTTCAAGTTCTGCAAAGTAAATGGGAAGAGGTAACTCCGAGGGCCCGAACTATAATGTGAAGAGTATTAAGTAGTTTTATTGAAAAGCGTATTCAAACAGAATACCTTCGACTGTTACGTAATTTACTGGAGCACTTCGCTATTGGTATCCTGAATTTAAGAGTCTTTATGTTTGTCTAATACAGGCCCATTTCCATGCTGCGTGTATGCATCCTCTGATGTGGCCGGGCTTCCCAACAACCTACCGTAGTTCTTTTCATTTACTCTTTCAACCACAACGGCAACTTATCCTGATTTCGCCCTTTTTTCTTGTTACATTAATCTGCTAATTGAGTGATCACCAACTAACAACTTGATACTTAATATAGATAAATGCAACTTCTTGACATTCACATGATCAATATATAACATTAGTGGGAAACACTTCATACAGCGATCTTGTTGATCTTCATCAGATGGAGTTTTGCTATTCGGGATGAGCAACATAGTTGGTAAGTGGTAGAATCGATAGTATGCAACCAATTTCATCTCTAGTCTTTAATGTATCACGCATACCGCCTCGTTTCGTCTCAACGCCTAATATACCAACATCGAGAAAGAATCTTCTACTAAAGTCACCAATTTATCTTATGACTAGGAATGCTAAAGTGACCTTTAGTGAAGTTTTCAGTGGAGAACAGATATCTTAATTATATTTTAAGAATTGCTGTTTTCTTATTTCCCTTTGCTCCTTTTTTTTATTATGCTTTCCTTATCTTTGACTTGTTGTTAGCATACTTTGTTTATTTTATGTATTAAGTTGTTTACACTCTATGCATTCATTTATTTGTATTTGTCCTTTTATCGGGGTTAGCTGTTGAGCAAGTAAAAATATGTTATTACTATTTTTCATCTCTCTCATAGAGATCTCGCTTATTATTGGAAGTTAGCGTCAGACTAAGTTTGGCAAAATTCTTAAATTTTATGTTTGATATGAAGCTGAAGAGAAAGTGGACCTGTGACAAAAGACGTTCGAGATTTGAAAATGAAATGAAAGAGCTCATTTTTTTTACATCTAGCACCTTGACTTGACTTTGCAGAGAACAACTGAGAACGCCATTTTCGGTCTTATATCTGATGGTGTTTTCTCCATTTTTATGTTATGGCTATCATTAATTCTTATTACCTATCAGCGCCATATTGGATTTTGACATCGTCAAGAAGAGTGTCTTTTCTGATTTCAACATATTGACAGTTGAAGATTTCGATACTTTTGCATTACTTGACAAAGACGACATTTCAAGTTTAAATAAGGTGACAATGAAATTTCAAACAATTGTTGTTAATTCAAAAACCGCTTTTGTCTGTGCTATTAGTTGATCCACATCGGGATAACATGCTACAAGGTGTAAAGTATGAAGTAGACATGTTATGTACAGCAAATTCGGTTGAATAGCTTTGACTAATTGACTTGTGCGAACCATAACCGCAGCAGCATCGGTAACCATCTTTAACACTTGCTTTAGTGAAATTTCGAAGTTGTTTAGTGTTCTTACAAATACATTATGAACAGCTTTGGCAGTGCAATTTTGCTGTCTTTTACAGACTAGCAAATAAGTGTGTGACAGTCCTTTCATGGTCATTGTTCGTGCTACAATCGATACTACGGAACTTTTTTTTGTCTGGTAATTTCATATATAGTTAACCATTACCGTTCATTTTTTACTGCGGTTTTCACATAATTCCCAATTTTTTCGCGCACTGACGGCAAATACCTACTTAGCGTCTACGGACTTGGTAGCTCCCACTATTATATATTAAGTCTGGAAATTGCCATAAATACGTGTTTACCCTGTTGCAAACAGACAAGTTGATGCAATTCTTCAACATTTTTAATGCTTTGCGTTCAATTCCGACACTTATCAACTTCGCACTGCGATATGTATTACAGATAGCATACGTAACAACGTAACAACATAATCAATTAATGTTTTAATTAATTTAAGCAAACCAGCATTCCCAACAAAATTTGTTTTAAAACATCTGGAATAAAAATGCATTTGAACATAAATTTTTGTGAGATTAAATTGTATGATTAGATACATACAAGTGCAGACAAGTGATTCCTGGTGTGAGTATAGTTTGGTTACCATGACAAAAATAAACAAAACATAGTGTGTATCAAATACCTTCATTTCAATATTTTAATAATAACCTTCTTGTTTCCTTTAAGCTAAGCTGATTTTATATTCATAAGAGTTTCAAATTAACCTGAACATTGAGTTCCGACGGAAATTCATTCCTCATAAACCCTTTTTCGTTGCACGACCCATAAAACCCTTCTTCGAGAAAATCAACAAATCGTGTTCAACTTCAACATCAAATATTTTACCGACTACACTTAGTAAAATACACACATTTCCTGTATATAGACAGAGCAAGTTAGCAAATATCCCAACTTTGCAGCGTACACAGGTAGGTACATCTCAATTCCCAAATTCAACGTCGCAGCGAGAAAAGCCACCTTGTGTGTTCAGCTACGCAGAGGTACAGCACGTAAAGTGATTACAATAATAACTGGAAATCCTTTCCGGAAACCAGATATCACGTGAATGGGAAATGGAACCGCTAGCTGGCACTGTCATCTACGGTAAGATCTCGTAGCTCCATTATCAACGGGGGGTAAAACAGAGGGGCGGCCTATTGGTTATTTTCATTTATAATTCAGACGTTTGCCACTTTAGACATCTTGTTGATTAATGCCGGTGCTGGTAGTGCCAGATATAGGTGCTAGAGTGCGTTGTGTGAAAGTACAATGCCGGCGATTTCAGTAAGGGCGGCAAATTACCGTTCGAGAATTAATCATGCAATCACATTTAATTGAAAATAGTCACAAATTATTTAAGTAACATGTCTCAAAATCGTCTTAATGGGTTAGCAATGTTGACCATTGAACATGAATTAGAATTATGTTATTCGCGATTCTGCAGAAAAAAACTTCGAAAGAGATTTGTTATGTAGGCTTTCGCGGTCGTCAATAGCGCTATACTTTTGGTTTCCGGGTTGGAACCGCGTCGTTGTCGTCCTCACTCTTATGTGATTCCCGAAGAGAATCTTGCTGATGGCATCGGGTGATTCTTTGAATGTAGTATAGATATGCTTGGTTACGAAAATTAGAATTATATGAGGGGACTTTCTTGGCCTACCACTTTTCCCTCTGATGATTGTGGACGAAAGTTTTCATTCAACAAAAAACGACATGATACGGTCCAACCCCGGAACACGTTCAGTTTTAACTATTTTCTATTTGTAGTGACCATCTTCATAGAAGTCATTGCTATATTATTATGTAACACAAAAATTGATTTATGTTTCTTAGTAAATCGTTGATGTATACATTTGATCTTATGTTAATTGCATTTTCGTTAATTAAAGCTAAAAGTGAACAATGCAAATTAACACAAAAGAACAAATTAAGCTTTTTGTGACCAAATTACTAAAGTGAGACATCAAACCAAAATGAGCAATTTTATTGAATAATGACGTAGAATGTCAAATACACCAGGCGATAAAATTTAATAGAAATATTTAATGGCGGTACTTGTTGATGTAGAAAAAGGGGAACAGTAGGTGGTAGATTTGCGTGACTTGAATAGCCCGAGTTTCAATTTCTACGAAGCCGTAAATAAAAGGATAGTGTTTCTTATGTGTTTAAGGCAGACGAATTATTTTCATAATGTTGAGTTGGATAATTCGTATTCATAAAGCAGAATGTGGAGGTAGATTCTTTTATAAACCGTCACTTTTGATAGTTACTCCTTGTTTTCCAAATAAAACTGCTTCTCATGCTGTGGTATAGTTTGTTCGTAGAAGCTATTCTGCTGTTAATCTCTAATGATTAGTTTCCTTTTTTCATCTATTAATGTTTCCAGTGTCTAAATTTGTTATGCAGCACAATTTTGTAAGTGTTTGGCTGTCACTTACCATAGAGATCCTGTTCTTCTAAGCAAGTTCTTTAGCAGTTCCCGAGCACTTAAATTTCCGCTTGAAATATGTTTGCGAGCATCCAGTAAGGCTGCTTATTCCCGCATTGGTTCTGAATTGGATTTTAGAACCGTGACTATGTAATATACATCAAATTATTTTAATATTAAAAAAAAATTAAAAAATCTGAGAGTATCCCGACCTTCTGTTATTTATTTTTTCGGAGAATAATTTGTGACATCCTTTACTATGTACTATGATAAGCTACCAGTTTCTACAGTTGCCGCGACTGCATTTTGCCGGCACTCCCTGAACGTTAAAATCATGACCACAAGTTCATTGTTTTCATGGACGTATGCAATACTTAATCGCATAACAAATAAAGATAAAATCTATTTCATCGCTCGCATGCACTATTTAAGACTTATGCTAGCAAAATGGTTCATTTTTATGACTTTTACATCTTGTTAATACAAAAGTCAACATTTGGGAGCACCCTATATAGTGCTATCCTTGACCTTCCTAAAGAATGCGGCATTAAACTTTCTCCCATTTCACCAGCTACCTAACCTAAAACGTAAATTCGGCAAAACGAATTTCACCCCAAATTATGTTACGTCGCAAACTTTCGACACTCTCGAAATTACCCATTTTAAAGTCTAACAAATGGTCAAATGCCGCAACTTGACAAATTATTTTAGGGTGAGACGGAGAGAAACGCGGGGTCTTTGTTTCCGGAGGACAACTTTTTAAAATTTATCACATTTGTTGACAAAACTGCCGCCCTCAATCTCGCAAAAAGCGTTGAAGTTGTTTCCGGTGTGGTCCCCGCGTTTCGGGTTCCTGTGTCCCTAACACCTTGCTTATCGGGGAAATTAAATTACTATTAAGTCTGCTTAGCCTAGGTAAAGGGCAATTTTAATTAAATGAGTATTAAGTGACGCCGAAATTTTCGCAAAAATTATAGGTAGGGGTTATGAATTTAGAGTTTCTGCTTGAATTTAATGAAAAAATTGCGATAATACCTGCTTATTAAATATAAATTAAAAAATTAAATTTTTTCAATTTTATTGGATAAGCAAATTTATACTGAAGAGGTTGTTAATTTACCTTCTTTACCAAGACTTTGTACGAAATACATTTTTCCATGTTATCAATAAACTGAAGGAATGGCAATCAGTAACAGCTTCTTTATGGGAATTTTAAAAATACTTTCTTATTTTTCACGGCCTCGACCATATACGTTGATGATATAGGTACATATCTACCTGTGCATCTTTGATACCAGCAGATGCTAAAGAACTGATTTTTTGGACGAACCAAATTCGAAACTTTCTTTTATTAAATTTATCCATGAAAAGCAAACACATGATGCGATTGCTTTAACCGATCGCTAGGAATAAAACATACAAATGGGTTAAAAATGGACGATTAGATAATAGATTAATTTTACAGGCTTTTAATCATCCTTAGGAACATAAACTTTTGATAGTTTCCCTTTTGATAGACCGTTTGCATCCAACAATTTGAGGTATTGCAAATATCACTTGTACATGCGTCCCGTCGATGATATCCAACTTTATTACTCCTCTGTGATATCTAGGGCGCTAGAACATAGAACATAGACGTACTTGTATAACACCTTTGTGCCGCTGCACTTTTAAGCTAAGTTTAGCTTAAGTTTCTCGCCAAGTTTTATTGTAGGATTATTCACGCTCTATCTATGTAACTATCTACCTATTTATTCTTTCTTCGCTTTAACTCATCCCTAAAAGTTATTTTGTTAAATTTAAGGTTGCCTAGTATCAATTTCTTAATACAATAATTTTTTTATTGAGTTCTACTTTGTAATTTCTACAGAAACAAGCCTACTAGGTAGAAGTGAGGTTAACGTCGTTATTATATAATATGTATCGGAATGAACATATATAATAGTAAGTATGGGTGAAGGTCCTTAAAGCAGTGAATACTCAATGTTTATTTTATTCTAATAATAAGAACAAAGTTGGAAATATCGTAGATATGTACTTTAAATGAGGATAACCAAATGTAAAACCGTTTTGCGGAATCTCCACAGATTAATTTCAATTTGGAGGTTTGCCTAACGAAATAAATGTTGCACAATATAAACAATAAATTATTTTAATATATCCAGTAATTTTGGTACTCCATTGAGTAACAATTTAACTCAGTTTTTGTTCTTAACCCCGTTTTAAATATACTAAAAGATGTTGCAACGAATATGTCGCATATAACCGGAAATGATGGATACGTTAATTTTATACCTACTTTTTGAATGCAATTCTTATGAATTCTGATTAGAAAAACTCTAACACGCATTTACGCAAATGAAGAATTACGTTTTGCTAGTGCGGAGTTTACGTCGATACGAGTATCTCAACCTCTAACGTATACGCATGCTAAAGCTGAACTATTGCAGCTTATCCTATCATTTCGTCCGTCCGCGCTCTAGTGATATCAGATCTTAATGAGGATGTTAAACAATTTATTTCTGAACCGCAGTCTTTTATCCTTTGTAAGAAGTGGATGCAGTTAAATCCTGCTAAAGCTACGGTTGTACTTACAGAGTACAATGTATTCGATGATTTAGCAATATCAGGTAGGGCGAAGCTTTCATTAGATCATTGCCCAGTGGCGTTGCCAACGAAAATATGGTGGTAAAAGCTTAACACCTTATTTTTTATCAAATAATTCCAACTTTTAGTTTGTTTTATTTTGTTATAAATTCAATATTTCATTTGCCTTATTTCGTATTAATTCATATAAATCATAACCATTACATTCATTGAAACTTGTACGCATTGATTTTTTTTGTTAAAATCACACTTCATTGGTCATTTAAATATCTGTACGATATTGCTATTACTGGTCCATGTATGTACCTATTGGCATTTCGAAAATTTAGTAGCGGACTAGCGGAGGAAGAACATATTTACGAATATGTATGTGTTTGTAGGAACGACTGAAACCTCGGTGGCGTACAGGCCTCACGAAATATCACAGGTGTCATACGTCGTTTCTTCACTTGTGCGTAATGCAATGTTTTTACTTTGCACGCTTGTGATTCTCGTCTTTATAGTAGCACGGAGCAGTGGATGGCATTAAGTCAGTATATACATTAAATAATGGGAGCGTCTAGGTAGACTGTGGCGTAGTATGGTAAACAACACATAAGTATCGGCACCCTCCGCACCACACAAGTTCAATTTATTAGAGTATTTAGTTGAGCTCTTAAAGCTCAACAATATTGAAGATACCAAAATAGCAGAATATAAGAGACTAACGTCACTCTGCATGAAGCAAAATTGTTTTCAAGTTGAGGGCAAGTACTATGAACAATTAGAAGGTACAACAATGGGCAACCCCCTGTCCCCCTTCATAGCCAACTTGTTCATGAGCAAATGTGAGACATGTATGAGAGCGGATGCCACATATTTTCCTAGAATTTGGCATAGGTACGTCGATGATATTTTCGCGGTTTTTGATACTAAGAAAAGTAATATCCCGGATTTTCTCGCGACCCTCAACTCAAAATTTGAAACCATTAAATTCACAGTAGAAGAAGAAGTGAACAATCAACTTCCGTTCCTAGATAGTTTAGTGATTAAAAATAAAAATAATAAGAAACTAGAAATTGACATCTATAGAAAGGAAACCAACACGAATAGGTACATTATGAGCGATTCTAACCACTGTGGACAACACAAAATGGCCGCGATTAGCTTCTTAATTAATAGATTGGTTAAATTCCCTCTAAGTAGAAGTAGATTTAACAAAGAACTTAAATTCATAAAAAACGTAGCTATTTATAACGGTTACTCTTCTATAGAAGTCGATCGCATGCTTAAGAAAGTCCAACATAGGCTTTACGTAAGAAATTCCACGACCTTAACCCCGGTAGAAACTAATAGTAAGAAATTCGTGAAACTCCCCTTTCACGGCATATCGAAAGGCGTGGGGAAGGTTTTGAAGAGTCAAGATATGAACGTATGCTTCGGTTCGCGCAACACACTTAAAAATCTTCTCGGTAATCCTAAAGATAAACCGAAAATGGGAGAAAGGTCGGGTATTTATGAAATTGCATGTCGTGACTGTAATAAAGCCTATATTAGTCAAACATAAAGAGCGATAGAAACTAGATTCAAAGAACATATACGAAATTATCGCTACGGCAGATTGGACACGTCGAGTGTGGCACAACATATAAATGAAACCGGGCATAGTATTAAATTAGAAGACTTAAAATTGATTAAAAACATAACGTCGCCGCGAGAATTAGATGCGTACGAGACAGTTTACATAAAAAGTAATAAAAATCTGATGAACCGAGAAAACGGACCGTTGTCGTACTCTGTCCTTTTTGACCTTTTGCAGTAGGCTGGCACTCGTTTATATTTTTGGGCCATAAAAGAGATCTTCCCGTCCATCTGGCCGTGTTTTTCGCATGTCGTAGTTTAAGACGCGTAGAGGGTAGAATTAGGCACTTGTAAAATACAATATTTCTTCTCGGTGAAGGGATAGTTCATGCATGTTATTTTTCGCACGTCGTAGCTTCAAGGCGTGCAGGGGGTCAAATAGGCACTTGTAAATGTTTATCTAATGAATTAGTTTATCACTTACATGAAAGATACAAAGAAACAGACGTCTAGCGGCATTGTTCTTTGAACCAATAGAACGTAACACCCTGGGTGTTACATTTTAAGGAAGTTTCAGGTTTAAAAATGATGTTAATTCAATACCTGTACTGACTTATACCTAGAGGGGCCTCCGCTTCAATTTATTTTCAGCAAAATTTCATTCAAAACAGACATGTACAGCCTCAATCTTGGAATTTAGGCTCTATTCTCCAAATAAATAAAACATTCTCATTATTGTTATCCGAACCATGATCCACAGTATTAGTTTCGCAATTTTTTTTCTTGTCTGACTACTAACAGAAGAATACACTATAATGGTGTAAACGAGCGAAAACGATTAATTTTAATTAAAACGACGGAAATAAATTCCTTAATTTATTTCGGTCGTAAAGTCCAGACACTAAATTAAAAAAACAACACCAAATATTTACGTTTTGCGGGAATTACTCTGAACATAGGAAAACTAATCTCAAATTATATAAGCTCGAAGCACCAAACACACAAAAATGATACTCTTAACCAAACTTGTGATAATTGATAATAGCACGGTTGTTTGAACTAAACTAAGAAATTGTAAACGTTCTTGATTCCTTTGTTCGTGATGACGATGTATTGTAAACAGTAGTAGGTAGTATTTCATTAAATATATTTTAAGGTGAAAGACCAGAGACACTGAGAAAGACGACAGAGGACTTTGGCGTTGAACGAGTGGCTATATTAGTGAAGCAATATTTCCCGATTATTTTAATGGTACCTAAAATTACATCGGCTGTACCGCTTATTCCCAAATTCTAAACAAACGAACTTGCGTGTCAAGAACTTATCAATTGTACCGAATTATTTCCTTAAAGTTTCCCATCGATTCCACTCCCATCATTATGCCTGCACGAAACGTAAATTTGCCTCAAGAAAATTACCACCTACTCAGAGCAATTCACCACCCCAAAATCATCGACGTGTATTTTTTCTTCATTCATCGCACTGCGAATTAATTAACAATGTTCGCAAATAACCACCACAAAATTCGTATAAATGGCATGGAAACGAATCCCTCGTAAAGCAGGACCGCATTGCGTTTTCTAACTTTAATTATAATTAATTCGGAACTTCATATTTATAGCGGCTCCTAATAGCGTCGTCATAGCATGAATATTGTACATTAAACCAACCCCATAACGACCCTAAATTAACCACTTCTGCCCCGGACTCTGTAATCTCTGTCTAAAACCTTTCATGTTTCATTCCGACAAGTTAAAGCTCTAAACGTCTCGGCAAATTATTATCGGAATCGATGTTTGTAATATTGTGTTGTGGTCTTGTTTGTTTCGCGAATTCTAGAACGGTGTCAAAGAGATTAGTAAAGTATGCAATAAAATTGGTGGCGGTATATCTACAACTTTCGTCGACAAATTGTTTACCGAAACTGAATCTAATATTGTTTCAAACTCACATGTAAAGATTTTGCACGTATTGCCTATTAAAACACTCTGTAGTCATAAATGTGCGGCGTGTGTTGCTTTATTGCATTTCATATATGTACATTTTACCTTTACATGTGAGTTCGTATAGCTTGTTTATGTTGCCTGTAAGCGCTAAAGCCATTTACTATTCGTAAATATTGTTTTATTTGTGTTAATGTTTCGATGGTAGAAATTATTTTCAAAAATACAATCGAAATGATCAACTTAATTCGCTGTTCGAAATTTTTGTGTAAATTGAAAACAATTATGGCGACAAATTGCCATTCTGCGTTTTCTATATTTCTGGAATTTTTAAACTTGAAGAAGTAATCACATGCAGTATGTTTCAATTTATAACTTGCTGCCACTGTATCTTTATTATTGACGTGCTACCTGATTCTATATTTTGGTGAGGTTTAATGAAATATTTGTACAATTATTTCTAATTTCTAAAAGTCTATTTGTTGTTAACTATTAGCCCGCTAAGATTAAAAATTAAGTGCAAAGAATTAAAAGATGTAGTGATTAAAAGCAGTAGGACTGCCTGAAAACCATAAAATCAAATTTTGGTTGAAAAATTTTGAATAGCAATTGTTTTACGCAATACTAAATTTATTTAATCTCTCTTTTTTCTTACTTACTAGTACAGCGTTTTTGTCTAAAATTGTCTACATTTACACGTTTGTTTAATGCGATTATGAATATTAACTTTGCATCATAGACTTCACTACAATACCTGAATGCAATAACGAGGACAGCTATCGAAATTTATTTTGTCTCGTATTGTTCATTCTATTCATTGAAACAACACGTTTCAGAGCTTTACGTAAGTTTTGGATTTATTGTGCAGTAGTAAGTGTTGTGCTTTTATCGGTTGCTTGTAAGGTAGAGTTAGATCGCTAGTTGGTGATAATAGTCATCGTTAATTCAAAGAAGCTCCTAGAGAATTGAATGCTAGATATCTGCGTAATTATGTTACTTTTCAATTTGCAATTAAGATCGCTTGCGCATATATTGTGAATCACACCCGAACGACCGCTTCCATACCGACGAATGTGAAGCGCACGGAAAGTGGCGCACATTACTAATAACAATACAATATGACTGAGGTTCAATACATAATAAAATAATGTAAACGATAAAAGATTATAAGTACTTATTTGTAATTACAAAATAAGTAGAAAAAAAAAGATACATAATATAATACTCTACATGTAATATAAAGTATTATTAAAATGATTATTCGGAATCAATATCTGATTGTTCGAGATCGCTTTCAGATTCTTTTAAATCAAAAGATGATGGATACTTCCTTACTGATTTTGCCATGTTTGGTTTGTGGAGAAGCATGTAAGCTTGCTATGAATGGATCTGAAGTTAATGATAATCTGTTAATTAAATCTTTATTCGTATCGACCTTGATGCTTTTCTAATCAATGGTTCTCTAAATTCCCTGTTGTGCTTAATTCTAGCCTCTTGGGCCTCTTCCGAAAGTTGGCCTATTGCAATAATACAGGTATCTATAATATCTTTGTCGTGAAATAGAATTTTATGCACGCTTACAGGTATTGCGTACCATGAGTATTCTATATTATATAATTCTTTTAGGTTTCTTTTAGGTGCTAGGTAAAATTTTGCACTATTAATGGAGAATTCACTAATTACGTACTGTAATATGACATGGAGGCGCTTAATAAGCTCAACATTAACACCTGCTGTTTCAGCTGATTTTTCAGCATTGCAAAAAAGCTTGTGAGCTGTATTACCATAATTAGTATTTCCAGTTTGTTGTTTATGGATGTCTGCTAACAAACCTAACTCATCTTGCACTTGCTTTTTCTTCTCAGATACTTTTTTTTTAATTTTCAGCTCCCCTAGCTTGACACAATTTGACTTCAAGACGATATGAAAGGTATAATATGCATTCAAAAACTTTAATCCAAGAATGCAGAGGTGACAACAGGACCAAGGAAAGAAGATCATTGTTTACAGTTTTTTGCAAGATGGTCCTTTCATCATTCATCTCACTGGGCTTGGCACCACACAAGTAACAAGTCTGTGGTAATGCACATACATTACAAATTTTGCCATCAATCGTGCAGAATATCAACGTTGGTTTTATCGAGACTTCCATGTCATTTATTTTAATTTTAGTAGGTAACAATGACGTTATTTGCTCTTTGATCCTTCTGACTTCTGTCTTAATAACATTCACAGTTCCTTTGGTAAACTTGATAGGACGACAATATCTTGTAGAAGATGGGGAAGTGTAGGTTCTTCAATGTTAATTTTCTTATTGCAGCAATTTAATTCAGTGAAGTTAATACTTCCAAGAAAATTTCTTTAATAAATTTCCCACTAAAAACTTTTTCGGTTTAAATATTACGTAATGTATGTAATTTCAGCATGAGTTTTTTTCTTAATTATGCCTCAAAATCTCTAATATATTTTTTCTCAAGATACTATTTTGATAATCTCTCTGGTATTTATTATGTAAAGTAAAAAAATGTCTATTCAAGTTACCTTTTTAGTAACGACTAAGAAGGCGTTCCATATTAAGCAAGAACATTTAGTATTCAGCATTGCAAAAATATAATCAGGTTCCCATTCTTTGTGAAAATATAGCTTCGATGTTTCTGGTTTGCTGCTCATTTTAATGGATACTCAAATATAAATGAAGGCCATTTCAATTTAAACCATAGAAAGAAAATATTTACCGTTTTCCACAAAAGTACCTTAAAGGAAAATTGAAACCCTCTCTAGTAACGGTAATACACTATTGTGACCGTTTGCTTTTAGGTATGAGTTGGAAGTGTTACAACCACGATTACGTTGCGTTGCATAATCGGATCCTGCTAGCTGTGATTGACCAAATATCGGTTCATTCTATACCACGAGCATACACTTTTTTTAACGCTGCCCACAAAAAGAAATCCATTTGTGTAATATTAGTTAATCTAGTACACCATTCAACTGGGTCATAACAGCCAATTCATTTCCTAGGAAATTGACGTTTCCGGTTTAAGCTTGACTAGCGTTACAATTTAGTAGAACACGTTACATTTAAATGGGACACAAACCAAAGGGAAATGTAGGTATCCAGACTTCAAAAATCACCTTTTCATTTTCTTTTAAAATTTCAGCAGCTCTTTCAAAGATCATGCTCCAAAGGATCCATTTGCCAATTAGAACAAGCACTATATCTACGTTATTTTCAGTGAGTTTAAGCACGTCTATACGTAAGCGAACTGATGAGAACGCGGTAGCGCGACTTTATCTCTAGAACGGCTTGAAAGAATGGTAGCGAGCACCTAGACGTATTCAGAAAGAAGTATTCGCTTAAGAGAAAATCAACCGTTTGAAATATAAGGCGTGGAATTGAATGGAAAATGCGTTACATTAGCGCAAAAGCTATTTCACTCGGCGAAAATGCATTCCTTGTTTGAAATGCAGCCAGAGAATGAATATTGTTCCTTGGGGAATTGATTTTTTTCAAACAGAAACGGTTCGAGAGAAATAATAAACTGCGAGGAAAGATATAATAACCTGCCGAATATAACGAAATGTTTACATCGTTTGCCTTCTCAAACGAGAATAGGTGTTATTGATTTTTGCGATGTCAGCTTACAAATGTTCCAACCCGCGCTTGCCTTTCCCAATATTTGTCTGAATTATTTACTTGTTTATTTGTAGAATGTAATAGAACCTTCTAAATTTTAAACTTTCCAAAGGATATTCTCTGAAATAAACAATATTTATTCCTTTAAGTTAATTTACCCTGCAATTATGAGTCGCAGGTAACTTTTTGATAGTTGTTTCTATGACATACAGTAAATGCGCTTTACGCATCTTAATATTTTGATCTTCATTGTTAAGGCTTCTTAAAATTTTTTATGTCAACAAATGCTTTATTTTGTAAACTCATAATTCCGTTGTTTTATTTTTTAAATTTAAGGTTCCATTCACCTTATTTGTAAATTCATCATTTCATCCTTTTCATTTCTTATAAACTCATTTACATTGTATTTATATCCATTTAGAACATTGTATATGTAAGTATTTATCACCAAAAAATATTCAAAATTCATTTAATAAATCAGATAAGATCAAGTAAGAGGGACAATAGACAGAGAACCATCTCAGTCATCGCTGAGAGAGAAATGGCATGCTTTTATCAGAGTACTAAAACTCTATCAGAGAACGAGCGCTACGAATTATTATGACCGATATCCATTGCTCTTTGGCTTCCGCGTCAAGCAGCGCTTATACCCGCACTATCTATGGGTTTTTCGCCTTTCCGCATACATACAAAGCACATAGCGTATGGGTTCTAAAACAACGAAAGCGTCTGGGTGGCCGCCTTATATTAGCTACTGTTCTGATAACCAGACGTTCGCGCTCCTATGGAAGTTGGTGGTGACACCAAAAGGTGCATAAGGCATACGTAAAAACCTTGTGAATTTGATGTATAAATGAGCGTTGCGATATTGAAGCACCTTAAGGTAGCAAAATGTCTCGTACTCGTGCTAGGTGTGTTTATAAACTTTGCGAATTTAAAACACAAATACAAACGTTGCAAACTCCTGAAGGCAAGACTGTGCACTGCTCTGGGCGAATCCCCTCCAAAAAAAGTGAAGTTATGGAATTGTGTCAATTAACACTGTCTTAAGAAAGGAAAAACGAAAACTATGTATAATTACTTGACCAGCTGAAAGCAGAAATTGCGCAGAAAACTGTCACATTTGAGGTAAAGGAAGCTTTAATTTGTTCAGCCAATACTGTCTCGTCCTTCAGTAGTCAACGAATTGGGCTTGAAACTGCTTATTCAGGAGGTCCAGACTCCGGCGATTTGTTCTGATTCCCAGGCTCAAAGCTTCAATCGTAGGACAGAGATTTTCATCGAATGAGGAGGCCGTCACATTCGCAAACGTCTCTCTTGCAGAACAAGATGCCACGTAATATTTGGACGGATTCAAAAGGTGGTAGTATCGCTGGGGATAGTATACAGACTTAAAGGAAATTATGTTGAAAAATAAAATTGGATTTGACAGAGAAATACTTGGTTCCGTGTTAGATTGGAATCTTTTCGGGTCACCATCGTAATTCAAGAAATACATATTTGTTGTCTCCTCGTGACAATATAACTAGATGGAGCAGAAACTCAATTCGCTAATTAGAAGAGGTTGCTACCAAAATCTCAATAATTGCAAAATATCATTGCTGCTTATACTAGTTGATTTCCATTGTCTAGTGCAGCGTAACTTCTTACCTAGCCGGAGAATTACAATCAAAGTTATACCTGGGCAATAAGAAAACGTAGCCGAATTGATGATAATTATTTTAGAAGCATTTACATTTTTCTTCGTCTTCCTCAGTAATACCTAAGAATTTTTCTTAGTAAACTCTCGACAAACCCAAGTTTATATACACTACTCCGCTCTTTTAATTTTCACCTAAACAAATTGAACGCAAAGGCTACGGTCTATCAAGTATTGAAAAAGGAATTTCAACTATTCCACTTTATTATCCAAATACGCATTCTGCACATTCTTCTTTGAACACCATGATTTTGTAAATTTATCTTCAGCCTTTGGTATCCTCCGATATTAAATTATTCATTAATGAAGCCGTAAAGTTAGTACGCAATAGCAGTAGCAACATTCTCGCTTTGTATTTATCGTCGTCGTCATCTACTTTCAAATCCGCTTTGATATACAACCTGCTTCGGAGGCGAACGTCATCATTTCACTTAATTAAGGACTAATAACGCATACATCATGGCTAATACGGGTTCTATAGCAACAACTCAGAGATAATAACAACATGGATAACTACATACATACAACGCGATCGTAAATACACCGAACACCTGGCAACAGGATTAGCTTCGATAATAACTACCTGCCTAGATGCCTGATGAGATAATTACATCGTTTCAGTACGCAAACGAGTCGACTGATTGCGGATTAGCAACGTTCGAAGTGAGTCTGCGATTTTCGGCGGCGGCGCCGGTCTCTCAGATTAAGATTTACGCGCGTTGCCGAAGGACGGAACGGGTAGCTTTAGGTGGATATAAGAAGAGGTGGGAAAGGCTGGTACGTTGGCGTGTTCGGTGTGAAATATAGCCCGACGACGTTCGACCCGCCGAAAGTGAATAGTAAGATTCGCGTTAATCCGATGATTTGATAATGGTCTGTGGAGTGTGTGCGTTGCGGGCGTAGGTTGATTTACGTCCGGGATAGGTAGTTAAGGGTCAATTCACGGAAGCGCTGGAAAGGGTTGCGATATTATAAAGTTGTATGCGCCTACGTCTAGGGAAATACCTTCTGGAGAGTTGGGTTCGGAGATGTTTTTGGTACGTTCTCTGCCATTCTTTATATTTTATATTAGGTGCCTAGCTTTAACAAACAATTTTAGTAAATGTAGCGTATTACTAATTTGCAAGAAATTAAATTAGAATGCTAGCTTAAGTTCCTGTGACGCTATACTTTTTTCGTCTATAAAATAGTATAAAGGAAGGATGGAAAGTGGCCAAACTAGAGTCTATCACCTGTAAAAATTGCGTAGTGCCAATCAATAAAGCCCTATCAATATGTTACTAAAAAATACGTTTATAATAATAACTGCCAAAGTCAGTTATTATTATAAACAAAATTGGGCTCAGTGTGGCCCTTGCCACACTCAGGAAGGAACTCTTTGCAGCATAAGGCCTGTTGAAGCATCAAATAATACTTTGAGACAGGAAGCTTCAAATTTTTGATTCCCATGAAAGGTCTGACTTTGGCTTTAAATCCATCTTTCAGATCTATCATACTGATGGTGCATCATCAGTGGTAATTCCACAGACATTTTCCAATCTAATTTTTGTTTGTAATTTATACATGAAGATATTATGATCCTATACATTAGAAAGGATGGTCGGGCGTGTACTAGAGACCATGTATTTTCTCAGAATTCTCATAAATAATCTCTGTACAAATCTCAATCTAAATTACTAACATAGATGCGAGAATACAAGCTGCTTCCTTCTCTTCTTAAATATTATGAAAGGCTTTAAATACGTGCTTTCCACTTGTATAATTTATTTTACAGTGTATGTACCTTCAATACCTTTGGTAATCTTCTTAACTGGAGTTGTTTTTCGTTTGATTTTAGGTCGGTAAAGAAATATTTCTACCTTTCAATAATTTTTAATATTCTAATAATTAAAACGATCGAGTTGGTGACCTGAATGCATTTGATATTTGAAAAGAGCGGCAATTTAAATACAGAAATGAACTAGAATTTAACATCAAAACTGTAGGTTTCAATACCATGTTAAATTATGCCTCCAATCGGATCCGATCACAAGAAAAAACTTTTCAAAAATCTCCAACTACAAAGCATAATCTTCCGACCTCGCAGACTCATTCCGTATACCGTAGCGAAAATATATTTCCATATTCATTTCGTTTGCTTTTCTTCATTCAAATGCGACTTCATTATTTTAATGAACAATACTGATGAAGACCTTTTTCATTACTATCACTGATATTCATTCTACATTTCACTCTTAACGGATATTTCTAGCGAACTTTCCACAATTTCTATATTTTCACAAATTACTTCCGTCGGAAATGTGTAAACCATGCAAATGAGAAGCGGTACTTCGACAGTACAGCTGCAATCTTGTGGGAATAATATTAGAGGTACTGTAATGGGCATAGTTCTTAATTTTATTCATTGCAGCAACAGCATGTTAGAAGCCTGCTGTTGTGTGCACGTAAATATTTACGTTTATTGCTGTGATTTCTATAAAAGGATTAAGTATTTTTGTAAACGAATGTCTTTGTTCAGATTTGCAACTTTCTGAGACGATGTTGAGTTCCCAACTTCTGTTTCTCCCGAAATCTACGAATCTCGGCTCTTTTTGTTTTAAGAGGTCGCTCAAAATTGCATGGTGTTGATAAAATCGGCCTTAAATTGTTTGAAATCTATAGCGCGAAAAACTGCATTTTTCTTCCATGTTTCCCTTGCTTTGAACTGCTCAAATTACTTGCTACTTAGAGCAGCCACAATTTTAATTTTATCACCATGATCAGTTTTATTTGCGCGAAAACTATGCTATTTTTTATGCAGCTCTTCATAAATTACTACACATTTGATGTCAGTTTCAGTATCATGTTTTCTTATCAAGCGATTGATTGGCAGCATTGCCTGGTTCAAAGAACCTAGCCCAAACACATGGAAAATAAATTAAGGGCACCTTCAAATTTATACTTAAAGAAGTTACCCCACAAAACGAGACTTTTCAACTTGTTGATAAAAACCTCTTCGCTTTCCGACTTATTGATCTAACGCAATAACAATCGGCTCTTATTACACATTCTATATTAAATTCCAGGCCAAACATATTTGAGACAATGCTATATAAGAAGCATGGAACCAAATGGATATCTACTCCTTTCATCATTAAGGTAGTTTTATGGAACGAACCCTTGTCTGAATCTAAAATACTATCCATGTCTAATTAAAACATAAAGGCGGCGGCGCCCTTCCCTAGTTAATCCGCTTCAAAGGTTGAATTCGTGAACGCTAATTTACTAAAACCCGTCCCTCGTCAGCTCCACAAGATATATACCTACCCCTTCCCATTTTATTTCCACCATCACCTCCTGAACCTCGGAGAAAAAATAGTCTGCGAAAATGAGTTTGTAGAAGAGCGTTCTTCGTGTCGAATCGCACCTTTCGGTATTTCATATCACAGGAGCTGTTGAACTTTCGCTTTTAGTACACTTGTAGGTTTCACCTTTTCCTTTCCGGTTTCTTTATGGAACTGCATTCCGAACTGAAATATAACCCGACTCCAGGGCAGAGAGTTTCGGTATCCGCCGAAGAAAGTCAATATTTCATTTGTATTTTGCGTGAAAGGGAAGAGTAATGCCCTCCGCATTTTACGAAACGGAGAGAAAAGGACTGCGACGTGGAAACAAAGGAACGAGGGTGGTCATTTATTCATTCAGGACCTTGCAGAAAATTCAAGAAATAAGATCTTGAGATTGTGATATTGTCCTTGGATTTTAACATTGCGATAACGTCAAAGGTTGAGCTAATATCATAAATATTCCTTTGTGTCGCATGAACAAAATTAAAAATAGATTCTGTAAATTTCATATGCCGTTTGTCAGAGAACCGAAAAAGACGGTAGTGAATTTGTAAAGGAAGTAAATTTAAGATTTTCGGATTGTAGAATTGTTTAAGCATTAATGGTTGTACTCTCATCCCATTTGCCTGATCACTTAAGTTTGTGTTTTTATAAGATTGCTCGAAAGATTGTGTAATAACGATTCAGGTAAATATTCCACATCAACGTATTTATTTGCCCTTTGAAGTTGAAATTTCTATAATTTGTATGATTCTGCAAATAACGATGTTGATTTTTGCTCCGGCAAGATGTTCGATAAGTTTACGTAATTAATTCCTGGCATCGCATCGATTAAGCTTGAATCATGGAATGGAAAATCGTGGAACTGCGTTTTATTTTGAAATTTGTTACTGCTACTTCTTCTTACTTATAAAGTGATGCAAATTAATTCATCTTAAATGGAACGTGCTGCATATTCTTGCACTTTTGGAAAGGTAACGGAAAAGCGAATCCAATGATGTTAAATGCAGTGTGATCCAAATTAATGGGGCACTATTTATCCTATAGATCCTACAAAGCCGAGTAGATTGACAAACTAGTGCGATAAGCTGTGGTAAGAGCGACTTAAAGCCAAATGCACTCCCAGTCAGTAACTTTAAACATGTTCGGTAGAGAAATCGCTCCAATATATAGAAGTGTTATGAAGGAAACGGAAGTACCTATTAAGCCAATCTCAGGTCTGCGCACGACATAATTGGTAGTCTGCCGACTTGCATACCATCCTTTTCAAATTGAGTGCGACTAGGAGCTTCACAAACTTTCAATTGTTTGTAAATCTGAAGTTTAATATCCAGCTTATCTAGTGATGCGTAGTTCGTAATTTCGTAATTTCGTAATTATTAATTAATATTTCTCATGTTTCTACGACGTGCGACCCATTAAGTTGATAAGTACCTACAGAATGCTTTATGTTTTTATTAACCTCCATGTCAACAATGTGAAATTTCAGTGGAGCTATGGTTCTAGTTAGGAGTAAAATAATGCAATTTTGCTAAATACTGCTTTTCTTTTTAATTTGTGCGCTAAATTGTCTCCGAATTTGGTCGGAAAGTTTAAATGCGTCTTGTACAGGTTGTAATGATATCTTTGTATCATTACTTTTGGCAAACTTTGCAAGTACGAATTCATATCTTTTGTATAGTAGTTGTAATATACGCCCTTTCATGTTTCTCAGTTTTCCGCGTCAAATTCATCGTTCTCTTTCTTTTACAATATCGACATTATCGTATGGATTTTGTTGATGCTGTACTGGTATTGTCGAATACGTTTTACGTCGATTTTGGTATAGGAAATACCACGGATATGCTTTATCAGATGTAATCTCATTGTATTTTCAATATTTTCATATTATCTTAATATTTTAGATAGATTTGGATGTCCTACCCTTTCTCTTTTCTTTACAAGGTACCACAATCGGCCTCTCAATTCTTTGATTTAATCAGATCGACATTTGCCTATATTGTTATGTAATACTTATTCGAATTTCAATATTTCATATCTTATAATTTTCTTGTTCCTTAAATTAATTCTTTGAAAACACATCAGAAAATGCCTAGAAACAATAACCAAAAAATAATGTTAATAGTAGGTTCTTCATAGTATTGATGGAATCAATCACGGAAAAAGCAATGCGAGGAGAGGAAAGAGCGCATTAGCTCAGTAACATGTTCCTGCCTACCCGTCGTCATCAGCGTTGCTTCGAATGTATTCTCCTCTACCTAACACCGATATTTATCCCACAGTTCATACTATTTTTCTTGTCGGGTGGGCAGAAACATTGTTTTTGCAGTGAGTGATTCCAGCGATACCACGAGGAAGCTATTATTACCATTATTCTTTGGTTAACTTTCTTTACCTATCAGAATTCTGATTATCAATTAACTTTTAATTTATTTCGTGGAGAATTTAGCATACCACCAGATGAAGCTAATTATCCAGGACTATTTCTTTGAACCAGCCGTACTAGATCAACTAAGAACACACCCATACCTAAGTACATCATATCTATGTGGATCGCCGAATATATTTAGTTTTTTGGTCTACGTATTATTGGTTATAAAACTAGAAAGAAACGAGTTGCGCTAAAATTACAAGGTTTAATGTTTCTTTGCCGGTGATGTCGTGTAGTTAATATTTTACTTGACGTTTCGCTGACCATCCTGTCAGCTTCTTCAGAAGATTTCTAAAGACTTTAATCTTTAGGAGTCTTTGGAAATCTTCTGAAGAAGCTGACAGGATGGTCAGCGAAACGTCAAGTAAAATATTAACTACACGACATCACCCGAAAGATATTTCTACTATGGATTACGGTCGTGAAAGCCTACACTCAACTTCATGAATTGTTATTTAACTACATATGTTTACAAGACCGTTTGGCATGCGAATTTTGATTTGATTTATAGAAAAGATATGAGACGCAGTTTTAATTAGGAAACCGCTCTTGTTCTTAACTTTTTAACATCAAGTTACCTTCTAGCGCATACTCCACATTACCACAGCACAACATCTTTTTGCCTTTCTAACTTGCGTAGTTTAGTGGCAACATATTGTACTAAACACGCTAGAGGTTTCATTAGTAGAGTTTGAAATGAATATTCTCACTTTTGGGTTGGATCTTACTACAGATCAATCAAGCCAATTCGGAGGTGCAGTTGCCCCAACTTACTTTAAGATTTTTTGCTGCTGATTAACATTCAGATAACAGGAGAACGATTGATCTCATTTTTAAAAAGGAATCACTATTGATTATTTTTTAAATAGAAAAATTCGAAAGGTGTTTGAATTTCTAATGTGAAAGCTTTATAAACTATTATTCAACAATAATGGTGATCAGAACACATCAGAAAATGATGGTATTGATGGAATAATTCACGGCAAACGCAATAAAAGGAGAGAGAGAAAAATACACTAACACACGGACATGTTTCTGCCTACCCGGCGTTATCAGCGTGGTTTCGAGAGTACTGTTCATATCTCTACCTTCTATCGCTGTTGCCTCACAGTTAATACCACAACTTTCAAAACGACAAACTCGACATTTCTTGGCGCCCTCTAGTGCCAAAGAAACGTTTGCCGTGAATTATTTAATCAATACCATGAGGAAGCTAAGCTATCTTAGTATTATATTTTTTGAATAATGGTGATATGTAAACTATTAGTAATTATGTGTGACATCTACTCGAACAAACTCAGAATTATTCCAAACTTCTATTTTTCCCGATCTACACATAACATATACGAAGGAGACAGAAGGAAGTTGATGATTTAATACCACCCCCGTTTATTAAAGTTTTTCCCCACTTCGGTGAAGCGGACGATGTTTTCCTTTTCGTTTTGTAGTTATTACGAGAGGATGGGTTACGTATTTCTTTTTATTTTTGGACGGAAACTCTTTTATATTCCGCTTGATTACCCCTTTTATACGTAATTGCGAAGATACCGCGTATCGCTTTTTTCCAAGCTTTTTAACGTACGTCGTTGTCCTTTAGTTCGCAAAAACATTACGAAGATTGAACTAGAGCGGTCGTTAGCGTAGTTGAATTGGCTGGTAATTATACTTCATAAAGTATCTACGAGATGCACTTTACACTTCACAGTAAGCCAGAAATTCTTTTCGAAAAGAAATGTACGTTTACTTGCCGTCATTTTTAGGGCTTTAGATTGTCCATAATACTTTGTATAAATTAGTTAGTAACGAGTCATTTGAGTTTAAGAGTACCTGGTTCTGAAAATTGTATAATTTTGTTTATATCTTCTACGATGTTTCGTTGCAATTTTAAATGTAGTATCCAACTTCCATAAACGGGAGGATGATTCTTTCAAGAATATTCTTCTTTTGTGACTTTTACCGGCAGCATACTACAAAGAACCAAGCTGCAAACGGCTATCGTCTAGTCTGTGTAATTTCCAAGCATTTGTTCCCTGCGGTCCGTGCCATCCTTCGCTATTATAAAATGTCAGGTTTTCTCTTAAGATACTCGATCGATATTATTATCATGGCTCATGGAATTTTTTCTTATTTTCTTATTGGAACATTCCGGTTTTTCTCTATATCCACCATTAGCAACAATCCAAAGAAGACATTAATTTCCTGTAAACTAATATCCGGCCATATTTTTCCTTTTCTTGCATGTTTACGATTAGCTTCTGCATTTGTATAAAGTATGGTTTTATTTACTATTAGCACAATAGAAAGATAGTACTTCGTTCCCTTTGCGTGCTGGCGTTAGCTGATCAGGTTTTTGTTTGAGAAGCACAAAAAATCCACTTGAAGCTTAGAAGTATCACTGGTAACTGAAACATTATCTACGTTATCTTCGTTGTACCATTGCATCATAATATCATCGAAATCTGAGTCGTCTATTCGAAGGTTTTCTTTCTGCATGACGCCATTTTCTTCGATATCTATTTGTTGCTGTAGAATGAATAGACGTAGACATGTATCGTAGTAACTTACTCTCAAAGATTTAATCATCTGAAAATTCCAGTGTTTTCTATCCGTTTTCACTCAAGGATGTTATATGTGGTTACACTAATAAGCATGAACATAAGCTCACTCCGGCGGTAACCGACTGCGACCATAGAATACTGACTAACTAGATTGCATGTCAAAATACTTATAGTTATACTAAATTATATATTTTCTTTTGAACAATAAAATTAATTTTTCAACTATGATTACAAATTATAATCCTCAAAGGGGTTATCCAGGAGCACTTCTAAAACGAAAAAAAAATGAATATATACCCTTTCAAAATTAAAACAATGATTTATATATTTAAAAAGTAAAGTTAGCGAATCCTGTTAGTAACATAGACAAGGATTGTTCTCCATTGAACAACAAAATGCGTGGCCCTATAAATTGCTACAGCAGAAATGCCTCTGCCAGTAGCAAATTTTTATTGTCACCGCAATTCGTAAAAATATGAAGCTACAAATAGTAAAAATTCAATTAAATTTTCATGTACGTTTAAAAGTTGCAAACAAAAATAACCGTATTTTCAAAGCAAAAAAAGAAAAATAGCCCCGCAGTTGTATAAACATTTGTATTTTAAAAATTGGTACGAAATCGCTAATCCAGCGTTTGCGTTAAACTTTATAATTAAATTTATTTCAATGAATAAAATTAATTGGAAACGCAATTTAGAGATAGTCCCGTATTTTAAAAATAAAAACATGTTAAATAAAACGCGATACAAATGGAGCTTGTCGAGCAACATCGCACACTCGATTTTTCCGAACCGGTAATCTTTTGCAAAGCTCCAAAAGGACGGAATGTCAGCCGAAGCCTGCTAGTGTGTATGGATGCAGGTGATTAATTTCCTCGAATCGCGAAGTTTATATTGTGCTAATTGGAGAAGTTCAATCAAGTTAATTGGACTCTGCAAGCTTCATTAAAATCTGTTTTTATAAACGGGCAGCCGTTTTATACATATAGTGCTTTTAAATGTTATTCGTTATATTCGAATAAATTAAAAGAAAATATGTCAAATATATGTATATGAAATAATTAAAGTTGAGCTAGGAATTCAAAAATGTAAATAATATATAGGATGGTGTATTTGAAATAAGAGAGTTGGCAGCTACTTCTGGTAAAATCGGAAGTTTTAGGCAATTGAAAATACTTTGAGCCAATAGTACACATAGGTTTTGGTATTCCTTCGTATACCGATTGATATAGTTCCTCGTGAGACATCTCGAAGAAAATTATGTTAGTTTTTAAATAAGTGTAGAAATAATTCTGTTGCCTTAACTCGAAAGTGCTTAATTCCTGGATATTGGTTAATAAAGTTATTTTATTCAGAATTATGCAAGGTGTTTCTACAGTGAATTTCACCTATTGACACATTGTACATATAACTGAAATGCTGTGTAGTTTATATTGGCTGCTTCGGTGTATCTTTCTTGGGAGGCGAAAGGACCAATTGCTTATATGTAATTCTTATGTGTTTACTCGCTTAATCAGTTGAGCTCAAATTAAACACAGTACGTAGATATACAAAATATATTTACTAAATAATTCCCTTATATATCTACATATATATAAATTCAAATACATAAATAGCATACTATATGGATTTCATAATTCGGTTCCTTCTTTGTGTACGCATTCAAATGTATCGGGACATTCAATGTCTAACGCTAGGGCCACCACAAAACCTTACCGGAGCATGAGCGTCTGGTCGGGCGACAGCAGCAAATAGCCGATCACTACTGCAAAAAGATGCTATACAACTCACGGCCACCCAAACGCTCGCGTTATTTCGTGTACTTATTTGATACACCACCTCTAGTATCTTACTCCGAGCTGCTGTCCGCATGTATAAGCGGAAAAATCAGAAACCAACGATGGTGCGGGTCTGAGCGCTGCGTGACTCACAAGCGAAAGAGAGAAGGCAGGCAGTCATGGTAGTTCGTACGTTCGACTTCCGACGAAGTTCCGATAACTTGTACGTAAGTGTACGTTACCGGCGGTAACTGGCGGACATTCCTTACCTAGCGCTCGATCTAATTCATGAATTAGCAGGAGCTTCATCAAACCGATATAATAAATGATTATTAAAGATATTTTTAATTAGAACATTTACGAATTTTAAATAGTTGCGAACTTTATAAGAAATTATACGTATTTTTACATTGAATGCGCACACGTTAAAGTTTAAATGATGCTAAATATGGAATATATAAATTTATAAACGCAAAACAAAAGAAACATTCAATTTATCATAAAATAGACACAAACAAAATATTACTTTCAAATAAATAAAAATGGTTACATTTATAAAATAAAATGTTAAGTCCTTAACAGGTCCCTTGATTTCCAAATCTAATTTGGAAGAGTGTTACATAACTGATCAAAGATGAATTTATTAAAATTACTGTTTAATCGTATATTGTATAACAGTCGTTCGATGTGACGATGTTTTAAATAAATAATGAACAGTTGTGGATATAAATAAATTTAAATAAAAATAAAATTCTTTTCTTGCCCTAGTAGTTTGTATTCACCCACAACTTACATTTCTTTGGAGAGCTACTGCACTTTCAAATTTGTTAATTAAAGCACCGTTCATTATTCACCTTGGTTAGATTGGTATTGGTGTAAATTAGCATATACAAATATCCTTTGTCATTTTGGAACAGTTGAAAGAGCGCTTCCGACTTCTTACTTATTAGTCCCATAATGAACCTTAGTTGAAGCCGGATAATATATTAAATTCGTGAAAATTTTGGGCAAAAAAAGAAGGAGAACTATATAAAAATGGTAAGAAACGTGATTAGTTCCTTTAAGAAGATGAATGCTCCTATATCCTTAAAAATACCTATGCCACGCAAAGAGACTGAGAATCCCTATGCTTGATGAATATTGCTGCAGTATTCTAAGGAACACTCCAGAATAGGATTATTCGCAATAAATAGAGAGAAACATATAGGGCCTTTGTCTTTTTCTTATTACAATGATGTATAAAAGCAGCCAAAGTTTGACTCTTCAAGCAAAAGCATATTCGTAATTTGTTAGCAGAAAGCGTGCAGAAGATGTAGATAATTCCCACCGAAATTCTACAATTTCCATTCAAAAAACTGCACCAAATTAGGACGATTTGCTCTCAGCGCTACGTTTCGCTAATATTACTCTTCTTGGCTTCCTTGGAAAATCGCTCCTCAGAGGATTCGGTCTCGTTTTCTATTCAAACTGGTACTAAATTTAAGAGATTACCACATTAATTGCCTGACTAAATTAAACAGAACCGCAATATTTTTTTACGACAATCACCCGATGAAATAACGCGGCGCCTCCACCAAAACTCGTTCCTTTACCTTACGTTTACCATACTTTTTGCAATTTTCGCCCTTCGCTCTCTGGCGCGTACCCACGTATCGGAAACGTAATTTCAAGAAACAAGCTCTCGCATAATAACCGACTACCGGCAGCCACCGGATCAACAACAATAACAACAGCCAACAGCGCGCACAAACTTAGGAAATATCAAAGCACTGCAAGCATCAGCAGCGCCAAAGCAAGATTGGGCGGTAGCAGTGGTAGAGCGTACATTTTTACGCTCTTATTTATGTTCGGTTCCCTTTCCAGCTCTGAATTCACGTGCCGCTCTCGTTTTATATTTACTACGTTCGCGTAAAAATACGAAAATTTTGTTTCAACGCTTCGTTTTTTTTTAGTTTCTTTTTTGTGGGTATGTTTTTTTCTTTGTTCGGCGTTGTATTTCTGAAGTGCTCTTTGAAACGAGGCAACGCAACACTTCAACGTTTCTTGGATTGTAAAACTTTACCGCTGCTTTCTATTACTTACTTAAAGTATTTCTAACGAGGATTTTATGGGATTAAGTTAAGGTAGTAGAAACTTGTAGAGAATTCAGTGACCATTATTGGAAGAATAAGTTTTGATGAGTGCTTTTTGCCGAGATAAGTAAGGGGAGGATTCAGTTAAATTTTAAGCATTCTGCGTACAAATTCTGTATATTAAATTGCCAAAATGCAAAGTGTGGTTGCAGAGAATCATTACTGTTACATTCTCTACACTGGAGGAATGTACCGCTTGTTAAACAAAGCTGATACAACATGCTGAATGGCGTCTGGATCAGATATAATTCACGCTACTTTTGTTCAATGCGTTGCGTGAATCGTTTTTGTTTCGCATAAAGATTTCCCATTCATATCGCGTGGTTCATCTGTCTGATTCATATTCAGATGAAATGCTTATGAGTAATGGCGTCTAGTTGGCGCGCTGAAATTTCAACTATAGTTGAAAATTTAATTCATTGAGACAATGATACTTCAACTAGACAGAACATATCTACGTTTTAGTACCGGCAAACAAACAATTCTGTCGATTTACTTTGAACGAACAAAGGTTTTTTTAAAGCAATATAATTATCTGCCTCATTTTTAACAACACCAACTTATTATTAACATTTCGCCAACTATCGAAAGAGTTAATGCGAGGGTCCGGATTTCTAGCCATTCAACACGCGTGTAAGAATTTTTTGTTTAAATTTTTTCCGAATCGAGAATGTGGATCCAAGTTGAGACTGGAGTCGCCAACAAGCCGATCGCAACCGACTGTTTGATCATATTATCTCTAAAGAAGCTAAATCTTAAATAAACTTGATAATCTCGAGGAATGTTGCCCCAGTAGTTCTTTGTTAGATAAAATTATCCGAAGAACATTTTTAAATTGAAAATCCATAATTTTCTCGGTATTTTGCATCGATTTTCATATTTCACCGACAGGAGCCAGTACATGTTAATTTGTCTAAACTCTTCATCAATGTTTGCATCCGCATGTAGCTTATAGACCACCAGCGAACGTAATTTTAACTACAGTTAGAACTACCCGAATCGCCGTAGTAACCAAGAGGAACCGAACCACGAAATATGCAGGTACTAACGACCGCAACACTGCGTACGAAGCCGAACATTGTTCTCATATTTCTATAGCGGTATTATGACAAGTATGCACGGAAGGTAACGCGAAGTACAAATTGCGTGTACGCTATACACCATATTCTTCTTTAGCGAAGTAATTCAGACTTAATTATATGTATTTACTCGCCTATGCACCAAATAAAAGAGAAGAGGAAGGCTATTTTATTAACGCACGCCGCTCTTTTGTGCTTTTGTTCTTTCGGATCACGCCAAATACTTTGAGGTTCCTGTTTGAATAATTAGAAATAAAATGTTTATACATAGGGGAAAAATACGCAAGGAAAAAATAACGGGTTGAAGTATGACGGATGAATGGCTAACAATTTGATTGTAAATTGAAACAATTTACGTTTCCCGTAGCCAAAATAAAGACACACATCGTATTTTTTTCCAACAAGAATGAGAAAAAAATCCGCGATTAATATCTCATTAGTTCCAATTATTTTTGGCTGTTCAATGAGTCAGTCAATGCTGAAGGCACCAGAACCACGTACTGAACAGAAATAAGGGTACTGTAATCCGCTCCTGCATAAGACTACAACTTTTAATAGACCTTTTTTACATCAGGCCTGTAAAGCATATCATAAAGTCCCTAACCGTTATAAATTTCTATCTCTCTCGAGTTTGAAATCTAACCTTAGGGTTCGCCCCTTGTCTGGACTGTAACGGTGTTGGGATTATTCGTGGTTACTCTACCCACAGTTTCTTTAAGTGGTTTAGCCTTCATTCCTTTTTGTTCTTATTTTTGTGCAATTCCTTGCAGGGGTCGAAATAATACCAGCAATTACCTGATTTCGTTCCTTTTAGCCGCGTAAGTTTCCTTCTTTTTTCATTTTTATCTTTGCCCGCAAAGATTTATTGTCATAAAGTCAAATATTGCTAAAAAATGTATTATTATTGTTATTATTATTAGCAGATTGAATAATCGACTTGTTCGTTGCTGATACAAAAACAGTAGCTCTATGTAGGTATAAGGTATACGGTAGTTAAAGTAGCCAGTAACCAGTACAAGGAAAGAAATCTCAGGATAAATATTTTGGATTAGAGACAGCCCAAGCAATTCCTGAATTGGCACAGTGCTAAATTTGCAGCAGACCATCAAGCAGAGGTAGGAAGTTTATTAAAACAACAGTCAAAAAGCGCAGGACTACTTTGGGTCCTACAGAACAATATGCAGGTTCTGCCAGGCGGAAGGAGATATTATCGTCCACCTACTCTGCGAATGGATAAGATTAACAGGAATACGGCTCTGGGATATGGACTCGCAATATCGAAGAGGCAAATTCTACACTGAGGATGTTACGTCTAGTAATGATCTAGCAACGAAGAAACCATAGGGGATCTGAAAAGATCGCAGTGATATAGGCCAGGAACTATACTTCCTTAATTTAATCAAGTATGGTACAGGAAAATTAATTAATTTCAATATAAAAGGGCAATCGATGTCATTTCCACAGACTCCGTTTCTTTTCGTGCTCAAGTCCAGTATGTCGTTCCTCAGCAGTAACCTATCCTATGGATCACCTCTCTCGGTATGAATTCTATCAAACTTAAATGAAAGGAATATCAAAAAGTACTCCCAAAATTTTAAATTCAATGTTACACGCCAATATGTACTTCTGGTCTGATGCGGCAATAAGTAATTTGAACAAGAACGAGAATACGTATGTATACAGCATTTTTCGATAATCAGTTTGAGGTTGAAATATTCTCACCATTCCGTTTGCATATCAAGACCACTTTGAAGCTTACTTGTGTCATAAACTGAAGATATTTCAGAGAAGATATCATCTACATAAGCAAGTGCAGGAAGTAGGTCGTTAAAGTAAAGCACAAACAGTAGTAGGCCCAAATTTGATCGCTTCGGGACGCCAGAGACGAAGTTATTGAAGCAATAACCGTGATAGGCAGGTACAACAGGTTTCAGGTAGGACTCGAGGAGACCGCGGATGGAACTAAGCCGGAGGAGCTCAGCTTCGATTACAACATGTCTTGATTGGCACATTCAAATAGATATAAATGGATCATATTTAAGGTTTCTATTGTTATTTTGGTCTTCTTCCTTTCACTGCACCACACAATAGCTAATTTTCCTTGCGCCAGCTGATTCATGTATTTTTATATCTCTCTAATACTTTGGTTGATACCTCTCTGTATACTTTATTTTCACTAGCTTTTAACTAACATGAGGTCGCACAAAGCTATTTCTTTAAGTATACAGCTATTTACATTTAGAATTAGGAGCTCTAGAGCAGAGAAGTGTGGGTGCTATAGATTATCATTAGGTGAAGTAAGTATTTATTGTGAACAACTCAAAGGCAATTCTCTGCCTCCTCGAATATATAATAACGAACCTAAAGAGAACACTGAACGGTTTTTGATGTACTATTCCAGAGTTTCTCGTGAAAACTCACTTAATTTCAGATTGCTTTCTTATCATATCTTTGAAATTTTTCTTCATTACTAGTTAAGCGATGACTCTCAAAGGAAATTTCTTTTTCTTTGCGTCTGTTTCAATTTACATCAAAAAATAAGTATTAATAATTGTTTTCTTGTAAATATTCAAAATTGAAAAATTCTTATTATTTTACCTTACAAGAAAGCAAAAACTTATCAAGAGATCTGAATCTCTGCGCCTATGCGAAACATCCCATATCGACCTCAGGCTTTCTCATTTCACAATATAAAGTTACGAAAACAAACAAATAAACTACAAGATGAACAGTCAAAAAGAAACGACAAGAAGCAAGAAAACAATCTCCGAAATTTCATATTGAAGATAGAATTCGTCCTAGGGTCATTATCATTTATCCAAGATGGGGAGAAGTGGAGGAGGTGGAGCTGGGCGTTATCGATTGTTTACAAGAGTCTGAAGATAAACATTATCTGGTTCAACAACAATGCGGCAAGAGCAAAAAGAAATAAAATTGCGTAATCCCATTTGAGCATTCATATATGTGCGTTAGGACGATCATAACAGAAAGAAGGGATTATATTTGGAGAAAGAGAACACGTTGTTTAGGGTCGTTCAGCCGTGAAAATCTTTCACGTTTAGATTTTCTCTCTCACGAAAAACGAAAATTGTTTATCGTATATATCCTTCTGATGGCTGGTACTTCCCTAACGGCTACCACCCGTCGTATTAACGCGACAAATTCTCTCGCAATTTTACAACGACATATTGGTCGTTGGAAACTCCAGCAGAGAAGATTGGCGATGGGTTCGACGGCTACTTTTTATAGCTGTCGGCATTATTAGGTTCATATGTATCTATACGTTGTCGTCAAAGAATAGATATCCTACAATGCTGGAGGTGATGAGAGAAAATCGGGAAGGAGTTATCTCGTACTCTGATGGGTCAATCTTTACAAAGAAGAGGAATGCTTTTGATGTTTGGGCAAGAAACTTACATATGTAGATTCTTGCGTTTGATCTTCAATAAAATGTTTTAAATAATTAATTATATATTAATTTTAGCCAAAATATCAAAATACACGTAAATAATAAATTCATTGCTTTAAAAAATAGCTTAAAATTAACTATTTTACTAATATCGCTTTTGTATACGCTGTTATCTGAAATAAAGTTATATATTTTTTCTTCCATCCTTTCGTCCACCTTATTCAAGCATGCATGTCTTGCATGCCAGGTAACCTTACGCGCGTATAAGGATAGTGGTTAACAAAAGTTGCAGTGTAGTATGTTTTACATGTTCCTCTTGGTCTTCGTGGTGTGTCCGACGTTCTGGAAGAAGAAATAGGTGCCCATGGTGTTATCTAAAGTGCATCCTATAGTTGTTAGGATTTACCCTTCCTAAAATATGGGGTAGCTGGTTCGATGGGTCTTTCGACCCTGGGCGAAACCAGCCATGATATATTTTTGCATAAGATAGACAATGATTCGCGAAGTGACTGCGCATATGTCGAGTTTTCGCATGCCTTCAACGATGGTCTGCTTTATGCCACTGCATACTCCAATTATTAGTGGAGCAAAGCAAATCGTGTACTCCGGATATGTCAGCCTCAATCAGAGTAGCTCTTTATATTTATTACTTTTTCTCTGTTTCTTTTTTAGCAATGTTACATTCCGCTGGAGAAGACGTTTAGATGACAGACATCTTTCTACTTGGTCCTTCTAGAACCACCATGTCTGACTTGCTAGCGGTTATATGTGCGGCGTTTGAAACATTTGTTTGGTCATAGCAAACGCTGTAGCCTTTTCTTACTTCATTACAGGCTCACAAAAATAAGGGAAAAGTGATTCTGATAAACTGGTTAGCTGAAGTTAAGGATCAGATCATGACAGACAATGAGATCATAGCAGAGGTACTGGACAACGGTAGCGAGGACGAGGAGGAAGGTGGAACCGGTTCTGCAGCACACGGTAAACAACGATACGGCTGTGAATGCTTTCGCCACTGCAACCACACGGGCTGAGGAAAATGGTGTTTAGCGCCAAAAATTACTGAAAATAATTAGAAACGTTCATTATTCCCCACAAAATAATATTAGTGACCCATTATAATATATATCATAAATTGTCAGTATTCTGCAAGATTTGAAGTACAAGAACCACGCTAAGTGAGAGCAATCATCAGTTGCGCATTCCGACATTTATATATCAGTTAACTTATATTTGAGTAATATTTTATCAGCGTCAGAATTTCATGTTACATTTTTTTAACCAAACACACTACGTATTTTTTTTTGATTGTGAATATTACTCACGAAAGCATATCATAGGATTAACATCCGCATATTGGATTAACCATATCCGCTTATCGGGACAATACTCAATACAATATCAGCTACGGCTTCGCTGATTACGTTCGTTTCTCCTTTATGACAATATTTACATCGCGCACAATAGCCAGCGAGTCATTTTTATTCAAATCAGCGCACATTAAAAAAAAACTACCGCCGTAAATTCAATAAGCTTACGGAATAATAAAAAAAAAGGACGCCTTTCATGGACATTATGATTTCGATTTCCCAGTATATATCTAAAATAAACACGAAGCGGTTTATTTAAAATATTAAACGCAATTTCAATTATTGAAAGCCCTCATCGAATATTTCATAACTTTTCGTCCTTCGTTCTACAATGGTCCATTTCCAGTATTTGAAATTATCAACCGCGGGGCCGCGGCAGCGTAATCTATTATTTAGTTTTCCCGTCTGTATTAGTACATAGTGTAACGTTTAATAACGACACATGGTCATATTTGCCAATGGGAATTTCAACTCGCCACCAATCACATCGCCATTGTCGGCTACATTGGACCCGGTAGGTCAGATTTAAACTTCCAGCAATGTTGTGCCGAACTCGTAACTTTGGTCAGGGGTAATTTATCTCCAGTTATAACTGTGTCGCGAGGGCAGACAGGTGTAAATTCGGTTAACTACAAGGTGGCTGAATCTCACATCGTATTAATGAATTATTGATTCATATTCAAAATGCATGAAATAAGCTTGGGTGTGGGTTGTGAATATGTTAGATTCCATTGATTTCCATTGTTGTGGAGAATGGTGTTTTCATGCAAATGTTTGTACGAAGAATAAACTAACGTGAAAAACTGTATAGTATGTTTCCATATTGACCCAATGCAAATACTATCGTTACTGAGATTAATCTAGGTTAAGAAAATGAAACCAACCAGCTAGATTCAGAAAATGCATGATTGATAAGTGGGTAATTACTGAGCATATTTAAAACAATTGATAGGAAAAGAGGAAAGAAGAGTGTCCAAGAACATGTATTTAATGCTATTACTCTTATTTTTGTCCCTAAAACAACAAATTATGACCGGCGGAGTGATTAAATTTTGCAGTTTATCATAAACAATCTGTTATTGATCACACTGTAAAGAAAACAAATAGACATTGGTACCAGGGTCAGAATTTATGCTTTACATGGAATCAATGTATCCAACTTTCGAAATGCACAGCAAGTGCAATTTTTCAAATACAGTAGAACCTCGCTAGTTTGTCCTTATATCGGGATTGATAGTACCAGATTACTGAAATCACCGAATTAATAGAAGTACGGTAAAAAAAGCAAAATTTACCGTAAAGAGAAAAAAAGTTACAACATACAGTGTGTATTGTAAAAAGCAAGAATTGCAGTGGCAAAAACATTCAGAGCTGCATCGTTGTTTACACAGTTCCCCCGTTGTCCTCGTCCTAGTCATAATCTGATGTTGTTCTTCCCCGACTTTAGCTAACCAACCGTTTACATCAGCTGTCGGGATGATCCACATGCTACTCGATAATTGCTTCTCTTATGTTATTTACCTCAATATCTTTATCGTTGTTTAGCTGTTTATCAGAAACACTATTTCCCTTATTTTTGTAAGGCTCTAATAAAGTAAGAGAACGCTGCAGATTTTCCCATTAAGAAACAAATGTTTGTGTTGAGAGGTCTTCCCAAGCGCTTGCTAGTTTAAAAACTACATTGTTGAGATTATTGCTTTTCAACGCTTCAGCAACGCTTCCCTCTTTTGACAAAACACTATTCGACAGGCTTTTTTAGAGTTTGAATAAGTCCTCTTCATTGGGAAGTCCCTGACAGTTATTAAGAAGCAATAGTGATTTTTAGAGCAAATTTTTTGAAACCCTTTGGACTGATGGAACGGTGAAAATATGTTTCCAAAGTCATCCATTTCTTGGTCTGATTTATGTATAAAACAGGCAAATTTACATTCTTAAGATTATTGGGGGATTATTTGAGTACTAGCATTAGCGCACAGCATAAAAGTTATTGTTTAACCAATTTGCGGCCAGGAGCACTAGCTTCAGCCCTATCAACAATTTTTTTTGGCAAAACCACTAAAACAATCCACTTTCATCTGCATTATAGAGCTGATCCGGGCTTAGGCTCATTTCGTCAACAATTTTTTAAAAATTATCAATAAAAGACTCTATTGCATGAGAGTTTCTCAACAGTTAAAGTTAAAAGTCGGATTCCAAAGTGCCTCTTGAATTTTTCAAACCAACCCATACTTCTACGAAAGTTATCCATTTTCATAATTTTGTTGCGAAAAGCTTTCTTTTCCATAACAATTTCACTTGAAATTGGCGTGTGCCTGCTTCTTTCTTGCATGAACCAAGCATATAACGTATTTTCTACTAGTGGAAACTCGCCTGATTTCAAAGTATTTCAAAGACGATTCATTGCTCTTGAAAAAACACTTAATTTTGTCATTTTTCTACTTTATGTCGTGTAGTGTCGCACGCCTCACATTCTATTCTTTACACAAATAACTTAACTTGTCACCTTTTTCCAAACGGTTTAAAATTTCACACTTCTTATGTAATGTTAATGTGACACGTTTGTGCTTTTCCGACATCGTACTATAGACTCATTATAAATTTCAAACTACACACAAGAGGTGAAGAGATCAACAACCACTCGCGACGGCTTGAATTGCTTTCTTAACTTCGTTTGATTTCGTAGTGCTCTCTTATAGAACAGTTCCCTCCAGGCTGTCGAATTGCTGGACGTGCCGGAGTGGTGTACGGCCGTTACAGAGACTATATTGTATCGCGGATGACACAATCGCAGGGGAGTTCATGGCTGCTCAAGAAGAAAAACCTCAAGAGGGTTAAATACCACGCCAGTCAAACTGTGCACTGTATTGTTTCAAATATCGCTGTCTGTGGGTCGCTGTGCTGAAGAACGAACGAAGAGGCAAGATATGATTAGAATTATTAAATATAGGAATTGTAATATTGTAATAGTGGTTTATGGTTGTTTTGGAAAAATGAAAAACTATGGCGTTATGCCGTTCGTTTTAGGTAAAGCATCTTTTCCGTTAACAATACGCCCGTGTACATTTTGTAATTGACTTGATGATTGTTGATCAATGTAATTGTCGTCCACTTATTTAAAAGAAAATATTAGTTTCCCAAGAAAAGGCAATACTATTCGCTTTACGATTATCTGCTTCTTGACACAACAATTCCGTACCGCAAAGAAGATCTGAATCGTCAACCTGAATCACGTTGGCTCAATGGGGATTTTCATTTCGATTCGCCCGGCGGTGCGGAGACAAAAACCGCCTGGTTTAAAGGTAACAGTACGCGAAGAATGCAATTTAGAACATGTCGGTTAACATCGACATATGTACGGCTCGAGCCGTTGTACATTGGATTAAATAGATTAGAAAACTTCGATTTCGAACAAAATCGAAGCTTCACGTCGCAAATAACGAAATAAGAACACTAAATAGCGGAATCTATTGCAGGCTTGATGAAACAATTTGTTTTGTTGTAACTGGTTTAAGTTTCCTACGGTTTGTTGGTGAATTTATACGTGTTGATACTTGAGTCAGTAGAAATATTTAAACATAATCCGTCCATGTTGCCGTTATCATATTAGAAGTGAATATCTTCCAAATATTAGATTCATTGGGTACATTGTAGTGTTTCTTGAAATTGAAGCATCAAGACAAAGTCAAAATAAAATCATAAAACTTCCCTTTGTTCTTTACTAATTTGTTTAAATACCTAACAATTATATGTTAAATAATATGATATTATTTTCGTACTTTGAAAAGCAACAAATTTTGGCAACTACAAGTTGGGACTCAAACCCAAATTTATACATGCTAACATAGCTTTTACAAACTTGTTGCAAAATACAGGAACTAACGTGTAGTAAATTTCTTTTAAATTGATTCTCACAACAATTGGTTTAGAGGATTCTCTCTCTTTTATTTTCATTAAACATTTAAGTCCGACAAAACTTTTATATTCTGTTGGGCAAACCATTATTTAGTTGAAGGCGCGTATGACACGAGATGCTATTCTGAAACAGAATCTACGTACATTCCGTGCAGTTGTTGAATGTAATGCCTGCGTAATTTCGTTGGTACTTTTTAGCATTTACCTTGCTCTCAATTAATTTCAATGAGCCCAAACTCCATATTCTTCGCCTTTTTAGAAGTTTAATGTTCCTTATTGAAAAGTCTCCCTTTTACTTCTAATTACCTGCTTTCTACTGTCCCCTGTACAACGTTCAGGACCCGTTGCTGAAAATTTTTCCTATGATCAAAAGTTCAATTTGCTCTTGTACAAATCGACCGGTTTCGTCTCTGAACAGCATCATATCTCCAGATTTGAAATCATTCCATATTTCAACTCTACTATTTAACTTTCAACACTATTATCTCATTTACGAAGTAATATTCACCATAAATTCTAGCTAACGTCGGCATACATCGAAGCTAGTCCTAAACTTTATCTACAGTAATTAATATACGACTTATTTCGTTTAAACTGCTTAAGCAGAGTTTTGGATATGTGCATTTAAATGGGTTTTTGGTCCTTCGTGAGCAAGCGTGACATGGTTAATAATGGCTAATATGAGACGCCCAAAGTCTTTGCTATCTCTCTAATCTATTTGACGACTTGATAAACTTTCCGATGTTATGTTTCTGAACGTATATCGTTAACCAAGTTGGTATGATCAGATTTAAATTAAGCTGGTCAGAATTTCACTGCGACAAACGATGGTGTAGAATTCCCCTAAACAACGCCCGCCCATCTTTGCTTTAATTTACGTAGGCGTGTTGTTTTTGAAATGTATATAATCAATAATGGCTTGATTCCATCTTTACAGAAGCACTAACATCGATTAAACAACAACTGAGCGTCCAACATGGCGGAAATTTTCAAAAGGATCTCCCAACGCATTCGCAGCAATTATGTTATCAGAACATCATTAATAAGTAACGTCATCTTTATCTTGAGGTTGAGGTGATCTAAACTTTGTTGACCACCCTTGGATAGCATTTATTACAGTTACAATGGAAGGAGCAAATTCTATATGATCTTAGCAATCAGTTTTTGTTAAAAGTGGTTAAATACGCCGACTGGCACTTTTGCATTTCCATATTTTGGCTTACACTGTATGGCGATTTCTCTTCCGGTTCTTCCGGAAACAGCATCGAATTTAATTTTAAATTCTTCTTGTATATTTCAATGAATTTCGATTGATGATAAAAGGGCTTCCTGAAAAATCGTACGTAAAATTCAAAATATGATGATACTCTTTTTTCACCGCGAACGTAGTGCAAGAAATGACGGGCAACGCAGAATATTAGTTTTGGTAGTGTTGTTAATCCAAGTAAAGCATTTATTTATTCCATCCATCCGTGTGTATCTATTCTCAACAATACATGGAGCACCGATATTGTATGTATTCCCCGTGCTATGTAATGCCAAAGGTATCTATTTTCTAATATCATACCAAACAGATTACTTCCTAGTCTAGTGTGACTATAGGCAAGAGGCGCGGGTGTATTCCTGAACTTGTATTGTTAAAGTTCCGACTGTTATAATACCGCTGCGGAAACGTACGTTTCCAATCATAGCCGGGTAATGAAAGCTTTGAAATCGTATTCAATACCATCCATCATCAACATCGAACGTAACTAGTTCGCAACTATTCGAGTTTGTCCGGAATACATTGTCTTGGCTGTGAATACTTGAAACCACGTAGTCTGTTACCCAGCGATTTCCGGAAAATTTATATTTTCTTTTTCCAACCAGTTAAGTGAAATCTTTCATACCCCATTTGAGGAAAGAAAGTTTAACTTTATCACCTAAGTAAGCAAGGAAGTTATGTGACTTATAAAATTATATATGTTAGAAGTGACCAGATATGACATTATTGACGGTATATTATTAGTACATTCGACACAGTCTGAGTTAATGAAATAAATGGGTCTGAATGGGGAGAATTGTATTCAAACTTTGTTAAAATGTTCACTTATAATCTCGCCCTCGGTCTCTGCGAGAGCACTTTCCTACCTAATTTTGAAATATACTATTTTGCTCCACCTTTCTGCGAATATAACAATTTCTGTATTTTATCAAGACCAAGTCGCAACCGGCGTCCACATATGTACGTACTATAATGAAACATTATTCAACTCTCGCAACACTATAATTAAAACAATTTAAATGGGCATCCGCCTAAGCACTATACATTTGTAATATATTTCAATATATTTATGAGTTTTAGACACACCAAACTACAATTATTTCATGTCTGGCGCAAACCGAAATTTAAGAAACAAGTCTGTAACTTAAGCATGATAAATAATATTTATTTTTAGGGAATAAAGTCTAGATGTAATTAGGTTTAAGTCAACAGAAAAGAAGGGTGGTTACCATTTACATATGACAGAGTGAACGCGACATATAAACACAAGCAGTTACATTTGGAGTCGTCCAAATAGTCACATCGATTTCAATACAATTTAAATAGGGTTGAAGGTTAAATTCGAGTTATTTTTTGCCCAGTCCACATTCTAATTTGCTCAATTTAGCCAATCGGAGTATAGGACCCCGCTTCGTAGGGTATTTTGTTCGAAATTTTCAATAAACGTCGTTCATCGAGAGTTAGTTGTCCAGTATCTATTCAAGTTTGGTTATTTAACCAAGTACTACCAATTTTATAACCGATTTCGGATTATTCTTCTCACAATTTCCCACATTATTCTACGAAGATTTCCTTTCGAGTAATACCGTATCTAGAGGAGTTCCGTCCTGTTCAGATTTCCCACCGAGTGCGAGTCATGAACGCTGCGCTTCGGTGTGGCCTATCAGTCCTTGATTTTCAGGTTAGTTCCAAAAACATTTACGTTTTATCACTTACTTGAGTTTAACATGTTTATTTGTGTTTATTTTGTTATTTTTTAACTTTTATTACTTCGAAACACACCGATTTAAAAATCAAACGTTCCCAATAATTATTCATTTTGAGATCCTAACTAAAAAGGCTAACCATATTCTTTACGTAATTATTAATTTAAACTGCAAGGGCGCTACATTTGAAACATGCTGAAGGTTGCCTTAGATTTACTATTGTCTTCTTATTCGTATTATTTACTTTTATTTGTACATTGTTTTCTTCTTTTAAATAAGAGGTCTCCTTTGTCACATTCTCCAAACCTAGCTGACAAACCCGGGAAGTCCCGCGATAATTATCAGGTAAAAAATACAGCAAAAATGTTTAAAATAAAGGTCAATTCATTGCTCTTCCAATTTTATACTTTTAAAACCACTTTCTAAACATTACAGTACATTACAACAATGGTTTAGGTAGTAGTTATTTATTTTTTTTATACAATCCGTAATGTTATTAAAGGATAAGAAGGAGAACACTTTGATGAGGGACTTGGAGCGTTAATATCAATATGTCTAACTTCTTTGCTTACTAAGGACTCACCATCAGTAATAATTTATAATCCATGATAACTCTGTGTGAGTGTAATTTAAATTGAAAGAGCGGAAATAAAAGAAATAGCCATTGTCTCACAAAATTATTTGTTTAATAATAAAGGCGACGGGTTCCGTGTATATATATGTGTAAGTTAAAATTCGTCAAAATTGTAGTTACAACCAACTGTAAAACTTAACACAACTACATCATAAATTTGAGTCAGTACATGGTGTACGTAGCAGAAGACAATCACCATGTTTGCACTTTATTGGTTTGTCGTCTACTGCATCGATATTTGTGCAATTTGTGTCAAATATATCATTTCTATATTTCTCTAAATGAAAAATTGTGGCTGGAACAAGTGTTTTACGATCAACATTACTTATTACTAACATGTTGTCCTCTGTTGCTGAAATTGCGAAGGAGAATTGATCTTTGACGAATAGAGCTATAAGTGTCATAGGGATTATATTAATGGTTTATTCTAGATATAAAGTTGGAAGAAATATTAGAAGCGTACACTTGCAAAAGCTGTAGATGATACACTAACGGAAACAATTAGAATAGTGTTCTTATAATTTTATTATTGTTCTTGCAACGACTGAAACAGCATTTAGTGAGATTTGCGTAAAAATTATCTCGGATTTTTAGCGATTTTTAGTTCGTTTTATTTTTGACAACTCACAGCAACGATTTGCTCTGCAAAACTAAAGCCCGGAATATATGAAAAAAAAACGGAAAATATGCACATAAATATTGCAACTCTTCTGGTCTAAATATGCAAATTCTTATGGAAAATGTGCAAATAAAAAAGTACTAGCAACAGCAAAAAATGCATTACCATAGAAAGTAATATCCTTTGATGGTTATTTGCAACATTTCTACAGCATAATTATCGATAAAAAGATTTTACGACTAAGCAGTACCTTGAGAAATTTCTAAAGCATGTGTTTGTACAGCCAAAAAGGTCCTTTCTACGTTAACGCTTGCTAGACGAGCATTTTTAAAATGAATCGTGTGATCTACTGTTCACTCGCTATTTTCTTATAAGCTACCACATAAGATTCTGGCAATATAGGTAATTTGCTTTTAATAAACGCCAGTCACAGACTGTGCGTCGCCATTAAGATCCATAATAATTGGTTTTAAAAATAGCAGCTTCCAACCTCACGTCCCACTGTGATTACTGGCTGGGGAGGAAGCGGAACGCCGGGTCAATATTTTCTATAGAACTGAATTAGTGACGGAGCCCACTACTATAAGATGGTTTATTAAAAGGAAATGATTTCTGACTTCTTCTGCAACACAATTTAATCTATACCTCAAGCAAGTTGTGTGCATTAAATTAAAAACGATTTTGAAGTTTTAGCCTGCCTCGTCGTATATGGGGCGGTCTCTGTTAGCAACAATGTGTAAATGTGTAAAATATGTAAATAATGTACAAAATGCATACTTTATGCTAATATGTGCAAATACGTATAATATTCCGGCCTTTGGTCACGGCCATTAGGAAACAGAACCCAGTATTGCTGAATGTCAGGGCGTTTAAATTGTATCGGCGAAGACACAAGCCGGATCTTTACATATTTAGAACGCAAAATTTCAAGAAGAGTTGGCAATTCAATGTTTCGTCAATGTTGGATTGTTTATTAACGGTTACGAATTCACAGTTGGATGACATTTTAAAGAACTGCATTAAGGTACATTCTCATTGGTGGGTTATTTTTTTTTTTTAAGGAAATTGTGATATTATACACATTTTCCTAAATATCTTGAAAAGTATCCATTTTAAATGCGTAATTAGTACGACATCTTTTTTTGTAGAAGCAAATTGCTAAGAAAGAAAATATGTATTGGTCGATGCAGTTCCTCGTGAAGCACTCTGTATACCACAGCGATGTTATACCACTAAACCTGTATCTTAACCGAAACTTTGATGTTATTGGTTATGGAATTTTGCTAGACAAGTTGTCAACGTTTTAATTGAATTCTTCTTCAGCACTGCATGTTAAAGTATCTGTTCTTTGAAATAGATCACCTATATCCTGCAAGAGGTTGCATGAGGTTGAATCACTGTTAGGAAGGCATTATGTGCGGTCGCTGAGATGTTTTTGGAGTTAGATTCGCACAAAAAATTATTCATGGCTATATTAACTATCCTAATTTGCTTTCCTCTGTCGATTTCCTTGTACCTCGTTTATCCTCTTGTTCCTTTTTTACTTTTCCATTACCTTTCCCTCGAACGAATTTATTACAAAAGATATATTTCTTGATGTTAGTGATAAACTAATTTAGTTTCTTTAGTTTCCTTTTTCTTTTACAATGTATTTATTTACTTTGGTAGTTATCTACATCTATGTACATTAGTTTGCTTCTAATAGATTTTGCCGTTGGACAATAAAATTATTATAATTATTATTTTGGGCCAAAGATAGCATTATCCGCCATTTAATTACTCTGCCATGTCGTATTACCGTATAATAGTTTTCGGTGGCGTTAAGAGCTTTTTGAGGACTATAAGAGGTATAAACATATTTCTCTATTACGCCGTTCCACCACCCTCTCAACCATTTTAATCGAATTAGTTTTATAATGCCGTAAATTAGTCGAGTGAGTAGTGTGAGAGCTTTATGACGTAATGCCTGGGGATATAGAGGAATAAAAGCTTTTAGTTCGGAGAATGAAATGTACTGCAGTATAATTTAACGTTATTTGCGTAATCACCCAATAAGGGATAGTTTGTATATTGCTGCATCGAAAGATGTAGAAGTTAGTGGGTAATTAATAGAAGACGGAGTTTGGAAGTTTCTAAATCTGTCGGGAAACGCAATATAATAATAACATTGCGTAAAACTTTGGCATTTCTTTTTGAAATAATGATCAATTTAAAATAATTGAAAAAAAGTTTTTACGAATAGAATTCAAAGGATTTTATTAAGAAAGAAGTATTCCTTGGAGAAATGTGTCTTATATTAATATAAAATAACAGTTTTGAGTGAAATAAAAAAAATCGGTATTCATTTGCAACCCCATTATTTAGGGATTAGAAATTAGAGTTTAAATTTGGCAAATTTATGTCTGTTATGAACCCGAAGGGAAGATGGACCTGTGAAAAATGACGCTCGACATTTAAAGAAAAAATTCCTTTTTGATTGTAGCACCTTTATTTGGCTTTGCAGAGAAAAACTGAAAACACATCGATCTTTTATATAATGGTGTATTTAAAAGTTGCTCGGCAGTTTCTGGCCATCATCAACTTCTTTATTCCTTCTATGTCTATTTCTTTAAATAACTATACTACCTAACATTAAATTAAATTAATAATTTAATACGTTAATTACAGCAATAAAAATGCTTTTTTTCCGTTTTTTGTAAGAATACATTTTTCATTTAGTTGGTTTTTCTAATGGCCAACGCTGCAATTGAAACTAACCCTAGATTTTCAAACTAAACAGAACACACCCAAAATATGGAGATTATAAAATGTCAAGAGACGATTGGATCTAAAATGTTCTTTACAAGATTCTTTATACTTGAGATTGCATAATTTCTAACAGCCCCTTCTAAAAAAGGAAAACTATTTCTAGCTATACTCAAACTCCACCACAAGATTCCGTAGCTCATTCTAGAGTAGAATGGCCTATATGAATAACAACGAAATAATTCATGGTGCGCGAGTTGTTCATGTTCTAAGATAAGATTCCAGTATATTAGATGATTAGTTGATACGGCGGGTTTCGTACGTGGAACATAGCTACCTATTCTAGTAAAAAGCTTTTGAATGAAAAAAGCACGTATTGCAATCTTTTGCGATTTACCTAAAGCCTTCGATGTGTTCATCACGATAACTTGGTAGCAAGAATAGAATCATATTGTGTAAGATGAAGGATAGCTGCCTGGTTTTCATCTTACCTTCAAGGTAGAACAGAATTAGTGCAAATCAAATTCACTAATTCTAATTGTGAAGTCGAGATTTTCCCGCGCTTAGTGGCTGATCCTTTTCAGCCTGTATATTAACGATGATATCTATATTCTTTTGGAGAAGACTAACGGTAACGTAAGCAATCTCTTAGCCACTCTTCCGAATTGGTTTAATGAAAATAAACTCTATCTTACCATGGGAAGAACTAAATTTTTGGCGCCTTATGCCTGACAAAATAGGGGATGGACCTTTCTTATGTGCAGCTTGGCAACTAACTGATTATAATCAGATAAACATTTTGGAAATTATTATCGAAGAGGCAATTGCCATGGAATGCTCATTGCAGAAAATTAACAAGGAAAATATCCCCAAAACGTGCTTGTTTCGTTGTCCTGTCAGCTTCTTCAGAAGATTTCTAAAGACTGCTGTTGTTGTCTTTTGCTCCTCGTTATATATCCTATTTCTGTTCCGCTTTGTTGATCCATAACCGTTCTGCTTTGCTGATCCATAACCGTTCTGTTCCGCTGAATCGTGTCGTTCGTTGTATAACGGCTTCGTAGTGCTAACCTCCACATGTTGCTGGATACAAGATCAGCAACACGTGGAGGTTAGCACTACGGAGCAGCAGTCTTTAGAAATCTTCTGAAGAAGCTGACAGGATGGTCAGCGAAACGTCAAGTAAAATATTAACTACACGACATCACCCGAAAGACATTTCTACTATTTATTACTCTTTATTATGCTGAAATTCAGTACTATCAAATTATATGTATAATGATGACAAAAACATAAAAAAAAACATTCTCGGAAATATTATTTCAAGTTAGCAATTGCAAACAAATTTGATATATTTTTTAATTACCATATCATTTGTCTATCCAATTACAAGTTTATGATTGGATCATTTAATGAAATCGTTTCAGCTGCGTTTTCTCTATTCCCACCATTTCCATTACAAACGTGTTATTTACGGCTGCAGCTTATTTCGACGTATTGAATTCGCCCAAGATTTTAATTGGAAACATAAATCACCAACGTTGCGTTCTGTGATTGCGACGTGACAGTTGAGGTTAGCGATTGCATGCACTTGCTTATTTTTAGTTATTACGAAATCTTTTGCAAAAAGTTGGTGTTGATTGAAACTTTCCCACAACTTATTATAGTAACGATAGAAAAATGAAGTAGTAATGTGTGCAAAATTTCAGTGAGAAGAAGTTAGAAGAAAATTATAAAATATTCTTTAGAAATTATTTTATAAGAGAACAACACGATAATCGTAAACATACACAGAGCGAAAAATATGTCCGAGAAAGTGATTTATGAAAGGCGCAAATAGGAATGACCTTAAAGTGCGATCCTTACGGTACAATGATGACATTATGTCAAGCACTACAGAATTTAATGACTGAAGAATATTTATCAAAGTTATTACTACCAATATTTTCAAATGTACAAAAAGTAGTACTTTTCAACTTAAATTGGAATTCGAAAATTGGAAATTTCATTTGCTCCGAAGAGAATTGGGTTGTTTCAAGAAAACTGCATAGAATGCTCGAAGTAGGAGAAGGAGTTTGTTTCCTTCGAAGGGACGACATTATGTCAAGCACTACAGAATTTAATGACTGAAAAATATTTATCAAAGTTATTACTATCAATATTTTTTAATGTACAAAAAGTAGTACTTTTCAACATAAATTGCAATTCGAAAATTGGAAATTTCACCTGCTACGAAGAGAATTGGGTTGTTTGAAGAAAACTGCATAGAATGCTCGGAATAGGATAAGGAGTTTGTTTCCTTCGAAGAGATGACTATGAGTAAAGAAAGTTGTTTGTTTTGGTCATATTTTAATATTTTCCGATTTGTTAATAATTCTAAAAAGAATAGCTATTGGTAGTAATTATTTAACTTTTTTAAAATGTAAAACTGTAAAAGAAACCTTGGTTTTAATAAGTTTGTACTCTTTTTGTTATTTAGTTTTTGTTTCTTTTGATTGGTGCTATTGCACCATGCAGGTATTTATATTGGGTAAAAGAAGTAACTAAACAATAATATACTCAATTTTCAAAAAGGGACATGTGCTGTAGAATGACACCGAAATTATTCTCGAAGAGATTATTTGCAGAGTAGAATGCTTTGAAAAAAAAGCTATTTCTTTAAGATGCTTTTGAGAGACAGTATATTAAATTATACTTGGCAATACATTTAATGACGTAGCAAATTGTCTCATCTGTAAGTTTGTTAAGTGTATAAGTTCTCTGCCTAGTAGGATAATTATGGTAAGGTATAATGATGTAAATTTTCTATAATAAAGCTCACACACTTATAAATATACTCGCATGGGGTTGTTAAAATTCTTAGAGATTTGAAAGTCTCCACAATCGGTTGTATAATCCACGCGCGTGGGCTGGCATTATAGGTAACCGCATTGTTGGTCCGCTTTTATCGGCGGTTCACTGAATGCCCAAAAGTATTTAGAATTGCTGAGAGACACAATTCTTCCAACTACCGGCAATATTCCTATAAACGGGAGGATTATTTATACGATGGAACATCACCACATAGCAGTAGGGAAATGACAGAATATTTGAATAATGAACTTCCGAATGTGTGGTTAGTTGGAGGTGGCCGGCAACAAGCCTTGATTTAAGCTTGTTGGACCTCATTGTTTGGGGTTACATTGCAACGAAAATGTTGGTAATATTTGACGTAACCCTCTAACATCAACGAACTAAGACAGAGAATAGTGCAAGCATTTAATAATAATAATAATAATAATAATAGAGCTTTATTTCACAGACAATATAAGTATGAAACAAGTCAAAGAGAACGAGACAAAATTAAGTATAAACATGGAAACAAAAGCGGAAATATCGAAATAGAAAAAGAAATAAAAAAAATATGCATGACTATAAGTCCAGTAGCGCCAGCAGCCAAGGTACGAGAACACAGTGAGCCACTACGCATATATATATAAGAAAATTATTAGTAATTGGAGAATTTTGTGAAACAACAAGAGAAAGACAAACAAAGAAACCTTCAGAATGCTAAACGTCACTTTTACGAAAGATTAGGATACTGCTTAGCAGCGTTTGGCTAACAGATTGAACACCTGCTTAGTTTATTTATTTCATTATACAATTGTTTTCGTAATTTACGTTCCGTAAGAAGACTATTAACATAAGGGTTTTACAATCTATGGCCAGTGTTATCTGAAATGCACATGTATTCATTTGCAGATGGAAAAGAACTTAAAGATGGTAAAAAAAATTAATTAAAATTGAACAATTTTTAACACTTTAATCGTAACAAGGCTAGACGTTATTTAAAAAATTTGGTTGTTACTAAAACTAGATATTTTATATTTTCAAAGTATGTTCAACCAATCCAATATCTAAAAGACATTATTAATTCACTGAAATTCAACATTTTGTAATAATTATTATTTAATGTAATGCATGTACGTTGCATCTCTTATCAACTTAAATCACCTCCGCCAGTGGTAGCCTTAGTTTGCGTATTCTACGTTGACATTAAAATTACGTAGTATGTTATTGTTATTGACCTTGATGCTATTATTATTATTATTAGCCACTTACAAATAACGTAATATATTTTTCTTGTATTGAGACTACTCTACTTAGATGAGCCACCTTTACCGTATCGTACTTTAAATACACGCCATGAGTTTAAATTGCCGTAAAATTTCCTCACAGACTAGCTTCGTGCAACCTACGATATTAAAACAATCCCTATATATTAATTACATCACATATCTGATCTAACGGCGAGATTACCTCGGTATCCTATGCTCGAACATCGCATTTATTGTCGATAATACGATCGCAAACGTAATGAGATACATAGATCTCAAGCTTTATCTTAAGAGCAGCAATTTACCATTCAGTATCATCTAATTCGCCGCCTTCGACAATACGCCATTACGGCCGCATGCTTGCATTAGCGTTGCAATGAATAATCGCCGATTATCTCTTTGAAGCGGCGTACCGAAGTTTGGCTGGAGGATTCTAGTTATCGTAGTGCAGCTTCGGTTACTGTGGCTAAACGTCGCGCAATTATACCTCGACGAATTAAAGGTGGGTAGGGTCATCAAACACACAAGAATCGTACACGGAATAGTGGCATGGCATGGCGCTCACGTACAGTAAGATGATGAGATTTAGTTTCAATATGAAGGATGGAATAGGATTCCGTTAGAGGATAGGACGTCTCGACCTAATCTTGAGCATCCGAAGCTTTCGAGTAGCGTTGCATTACTAGAGGACAGTCGGAATTGGTTTGGATAGCCAGACGTGCTTATTTAAATAAATACAATGTTAAGTAAGGGTTTTGTTTTAATTCCGCGGTATAATTAATTCTCCAGAGTAAATTGATTAGTTCGTTACATTGAACTATTTGTATTTTCATTGGAGACCCTTCCTTTTGTAATTCAATTTATATAAACAATAGCAAATTAGCTTTCTTTCCAGACTATAATATAACGTTCTGCCGTGTAGCGTCACCGCGAAGTATTAGCGTACCAGAAAAATTAACTAAATCGATTTGACGTACTCGGGGCATAATTCAGTTCATGGTACAGACAACGATTCGCTGCTGGAAATACATGAATTGCGGTCATTCAAGCAGCGTCATGATGTTGCAGAAGCGAAGTTTACTTGGAAAGTCGTGCATTACTATGTTGATTCTTCTAATATACTTTCCTCAATTAATTTCCTTGTGCCTCGAATTCCCTCCCGTTCTCCTTCTGGCTGTTCTTTGTCTTTTCCTCTTAGCAACCTACTCGAAAGTTCTCCATTAGTAGGTATGTGCTGCAAACTTACTTTATAATGACATTTTTCTTTCATTTAATTCATAATTTAGTATTTTTCTCTTGTTTTTGGTTATTTAGTATATTAATTGCTCTGTAATAGGATATACTATTGAACAATAAATGATCATTAACTACAGTTTTATTGTACTAATTTATTTCTTACATGGTAGGTGGCTGCATAGAGAATGTTATTATATTGACTGCGAGGCAAACAGTGATATAGGGTGGAGTAAAAACGCTCTCGGAACCACATTGATGACGCCGGGTACACAGAAATATGTCCGGGATTTCATCAATACCATGAAGAAGCTATTTTAGCATCATTTTTTTGGTCATTTTCTGATGTGTTTAGTTATTGTGGTATCAAGAAAATAAAATTATTAAAAGAAAAAAGACGGTGAAATGATTTAATACAGTTATTCTTTTCATGTTTGTACTTGTTATAAAAAATGCGGCAATCTAGACGTCTGCCTTCCATACATTTCTGATCTGTACAATGCTCTTAATATAACATATCAAAGCCGGATGCAATGACACAATTTACGGCAGTTGTTTTTTTGCAATTCCAAATTCCATAGAAAAAATCAGTGCTACCTAATCTTAGCTCTCGTTCTTTCTGAACCACATAGATGTAAACCACATTACATATTACTACCAACGACGATGAAATCATATACCAAAATTTGCAACCACTTCCTTACTGTGAAAGAAAATGACTAATCGTTAGGAAGAAAAACAAAAGCAGTGAGTCAATGATGTACGTGATCGAATCATTTATATTATACTTGATTCATAGGCATTCTCCACTTAAATGTTCAAAATAGACTCTCATCGTTTAAACCGACACTGATTGTGCGATTTATTCGATCCGCCTCGCGTCTTTTCTCATCCACCCTGCTACGTTCTAAGCGTAGCTACAATCTTTTCAGACAGACGAATACACGTCTAAATGACACCTTCTATCGACTTCACGCCACGGCATCGTTCAAAAGAATAATTTGTAATCGGGAGCTCGTGTAACATTCGCAGTTCTGAGAACGCACGAAAGAATCGCGTAAGAAATTCATCATTCGAGTCGGCAAGTTCACGAGGAAATCGCAAATTGAAACTTTATTTTTTTCGACGTCTGACACGCGGCCAGCCTTCGCGAACGTAATCGGAAGTGAACGGAGGAACGAACCTACGATAACGCCAACAATAAAACTGGCACAGCAATTAATGATTTTCGGGTAGATTTTTTTTTCTCGGCTGTTCTCTTTGTTCTTTATGTCTTCGTTCGTCGCTTTTGACGAAACAAAAACCGACGAAGCCTGGACCCAAACGTTTGTTCAGACCGGAAAAAAAAGATATAAAATCCAACAGAATTACCGTCATATATTCGCTTATTATTGTAATGAAATTATGAAGGTTTTTTTTTTTAGGGGAGGATTCATATTCGAAGTGTGGAGGGATGACTTGTTCTGCGCATATTTTTTCGTGTTACCCTTTTGTATAATTTGATGTGAGATATGTATCCAATTATCCAGCTATATTGAAGCAATATCTATGGAAAATCACAAACCGAACCTGTACCCAAGGGAATTTTACGCAGGGGATGGTTAATTTTAGTTTATGATGACTGCATTGAAGCGATATCGTTAAAAAAGGAAGGGACACAGAATATCATTCCACTTTATTGATGGAAAACAAGGTGTTGAACCATTAATTTTAGTATAATACGCGATGGGATAGATATACATCAACAGCATGATCTAAAATTATTTCGTCATATACAGGACGAACTAAAGATTACGTATAAAGGTTGTCCTTTTAAATTGCACACGTTGTATATATATAAATGTAATTTTTTAAATAAAAGTTACATTGAAACTAAACGTGTTCCGGGTTTGAACCGTGTCATGTCGTTGGTTAAAATAAAACTCGACGTTTCGCCCACAATCGTATGGGGCTTCTTCAGGAGAGTGATGGCAACAGCTAGCACGGTAACTCAACGTGTGAACCACGCCAGAGGCGAAATTAACTGAGCGGGAAGCAGTGGTCACGGTAACTCAGCATGTGAACCATGCCAGGGGCGAAACGTCCAGTTTTATTTTAACCAACGACATGACACGGTTCAAACCCGGATCACGTTTAGTTTCAACTGACTCGGGCCGTGGAAGCCTACGTTTTTAAAAGTTACGTTGTAGATCCCTGGATGAATAAAGTAAATATTTTTGAATGGTGACGTACTTAGAAGATGAAATAAACAGGGTGTTCCAATCTTCTGGAATTGAAAAATTGGGCCTATTATATATACAGGATGATCACCAGTAGTAAGTATATCGTTATTGTAAGCGAATGATAGCGGGGCTTTTTTGAAATAACTGAATTCTATGAAGTTCATTTTCGAGATGTTTATTACTTATACTTCATATCATGATTCTTGAGCCATTTGTTAAACTAATTTAAACGCCTCTTTCTACCAGCAGGTCTCAGTCGAAGGCGATTTTACACTAGGAATGAAATAATCCTGGCAACCGCTTAATATCTAATATAACAATTAGAGTACTTAATTTTATTGCAAATACTTCAACGTTAACCTTATTGATATTGTGCTCTTACTATTTTTCTCAATTACACCTAAAAAGTTGTTGAAAGGAAACTGCAGACCAGCGAGAACCAAAATTCAAGTAGGTTTCTTATTCTCTATTTATATAAATTGATTAATTGATTATTGTTTTTTAACTAAATCATTTATACAAACACATTTGCACTTCTATTTGACAACTATCGAAGAGTTTCAAGACTAAATTGATAATTATAACAATTTTTCTTCCAACTAATGCAAGAGTTTAAAACAACTTAAAAATAGATTTATTTTCAGAAATAACGTAACTTGTACTTCAATAACTAACAGCGGCTATACAATTGCTTGCAAATTAAACTACTCCTCATTAATCCGAATAATTAATGCCCCCACTGGCAAATGCATTACATTTCCTTCGTCAAACTGCATACAGCTATCTACGGAGGACGTACAACGTGCATTTTCTAACTATCCATTTGCTATGTAATTTACGAGAAAGCAAAATTGAATCGTAAACGTTCCGAAGACAAACTGCACGTTAACGCAACGACGTCATAAAGGTTCGTACAAATTTTATCAGTGCCATGGCGTCATCTATTTCAATACGCCGTCAAGTTAACGGCCCCCTAACCGACATAGATCGATGTTGTACGGCCGTCGTCATACCACCGCTCGATATGTGACTGGGGAAAGACAACTAGCACTTAGATGTAGAGTGCAATGCTCTCACTAATAGACGTCCCTAACCAACAAGTTTTTCGAACGATTGCCAAGAAAATTTCGTAAATTGAATAGATGTGATAGGGTAAGAGTAGTAAGGAGGAAGGGATTTTTATGATCGTAAAACTGTGGTAAATGGGAAATAATAAGGAATGTTTCTTCTCGTGTTCGAATGTTCCGCATAAGAACTTATGAACGGCGGCTTGACAACCGGAAAAGGCTCTTGAATGAGTCCAGGATACACGTTTTAAAGTGACCCACTCGAAATCTCAATATTTTGCTTGCTAAACGGCTGATCCATTTACATTTTGCTTTATTTCAGAGAAAAAGGACAGCGATTGCAATTAAACAAAAAAAAAATAAGACTTTCCCAATGTTTTTAGATGATTTGGTATTTAGCTTCAATACTGGCACATTTCCGCAAAAAATCCCGGGGCTGTTTTATGTCAGTTGTAAAACAACGTACTCAGCGGCACCCCTAGTTCTTCTTATAGCGTATAAAGATTTAGTAAACTAAATGATTGTTTTTATCAGCAAAGATTGTAATATTATCAACATTAAAATCCATAATAATTTCTCAAAACATGGACAGACTTGTTAGAAAATAGTGAAGGTTTGTGTGCGGCTATCGATTGATCTGGACACGTAAATGGTTTTCAAAAAGTTGGTAAAATCAATCGGGGCGTATCAGCTAATAAATGCAGATTTGCTTGGTCGATTCGACTCATACCAGGCTGTTGTGGAATAGGGCAAGATTTAAGTTTGTGGATGTTACGTCTGGGACCCTTCACGGTTCACACTTGGGCTCAACTTTATTTATACCCTTCATTAATGGCATTGGTACTTTTTTTTCAATTTTTCTCGTTTCTTCTTTCATGCGAATGATCTTAAGTTGATTTAAAATTAATTATATTTGGGGATGTCATATGACGCAGTTTGGATTAGACCATTTCAAAGATTGCTGTCTAAAAAAATAACTTTTGATCATTTCAATATTAAATAGATGCAATAGTGCATTCAAAATGTTCGACTTTATCATTCGCACATCTTATGGATTTATTAATAAAGATTGTGTATTCCATTTATTAAAAATCACTCAATAAATTACAATATTGCTGCTTTGTTTGGTGCCTCATTATGCAATATTTATACAAAGCACGTAGATTTTAAATGTCTAAATATTACTCTTTTCAATTGTACCTTTACTTTAGAAATATATAACTATACTTTTATTGTATAAAAAGCAACAAGGTTGATTGTTCGCTACTTGTTGAAAGGAAATAGTTGCGCGTGGACTGCAGACGCTCGGCTACGTTTTGTTGCAATTGCTAGTGTACAAATATTGATTTAAGTCGCCCATTATACGAAGCTGTTCTTTATAGTAACGGTATTAAAGATGTTGGTGTATTCCATTCATGTTTAGGGCAATTTAATAAATGATTTGTTACAATAAACTACAAAAATATCGGGAATATGCAGATCTATCAGCAATAATTATTATTAATTTCTCTTTATTTTGTTGTTACACAACTCTCTCACAAATGTCGAAATTTGTGGTCGCGTCACTTGTTTTGCGAAATCCCTCTTAGTTTCCTAAAGAATTAAAGCAAAAATAAAAATAAAATGAAAATGGACTTGAAAGTTTGAAGAAAACGGAGAGATTTCATTTTAGTCTCAATTGTGAAAACATTTTTCTAAAATATCCAAATCTTCTTTAACATCACAAATTTGATAACCTAATGGTTGAGTGTAGGCTTTCACGACCGTAATCCATAGTAGAAATGTCTTTCGGGTGATGTGACTGATTTCTAAAGACTGTCAGTCTTTAGCGAAACGTCAAGTAAAATATTAACTACACGACATCACCCGAAAGACATTTCTACTATTGATAACCTAATTTTTAAATCATCTCTGGTACACAGAATGAATCGAGGTGGAACTACCATAGGTGCTACTGCTCCCAATTACCACCTAAAAGTGCTATGAGAGTCCAAATTAATTTATTCCAAGCAGAGATTTTTGCGTTAAACTTGTGTACTAAACCTTGGATATAAGGTGCAATAATTTCCCAGATATTCAGATAGCATTAGACCTTTAAAGTCTACACATACTGATATGATTTGCTCTAATGCTGTTGGGAAGTAAAAACAACATTATATTGGGGTGGGTCCTAATCCCACCAAAGAATTGAACAATTTAAAAAGCCAAGAGTCTGACCGAAAAAGCATTATTGTGGTTTACAGAAGTGTCACTCAATACACCAAAATAAGCTTCGGCAAAACAAACTATGACAAAATCTGCTTGCCAAAGGCAAAAAAGGAGATCCAAGAATACGGGCAAGTGCACTGCTAGGTCAGCAGAACATTTTCTATGTGAGTGCCGTCATCGGTTACACAGGACACCAACATCTCAGTAGACCATTCTTCAGCACCTACTGAATTTAAGGGAGGGGATCCTAAATCAGCATTAAGGTGTATCGCCTTCTCTACTATCTACTATAACAATAATAAAACATCACATTTTAATACTTCTCAAACCGTGAACACTACCATTTGTGTAAACAGATACGTATAAAAGTGAAGTTATTGCGGATAACAATAGTGAGGAATGTAAGGTCGAAACGTTGCTTCCAAGCTACGAAACCATTCTTTACAGCTAAACTGGGATTGTTAACTAGAGTAATTGAAAAGTGTTTGGTAATGCCGTGACATTTCGTTATTCTGAACGAATGATGCAGTTTTTTCCAAATTTTCCTAGATCCTCCATGTTTTTCTAATTCACATTAGACAAATGTATTTAGAAGCCCGGGGGAAACCTAAAGATTAAATTTCTTATTTAACAGAGTTCATTGTTTTGTTATATATTTCGTAGTTAAATGTACGATCATATAACGTAATGATAATAACATTCTTTGATGCCAGAATATACTGCATTGTAACTTTTGCCATAAAAATTAGACGAGACAAAAAGGAAGGTGTTTTGCCTATGATTTGGTTTAAGAAAAGACATACGATTGATATTTGAAGCAAATCTATTTCATTTTAGAGTTTCCGATGAAAATGTTCATTTAATGCCTGGATAACAGTTTCATTGTTCTCTAAATTAAACAAAATTAGACAGTTTTCTAATTTGAAAAACTCTTTTTCTGGTTTTTAATTTTCTTATTGATCATTAATCCGCGGTGTTCGTTGTTCAGATTTAGCTGTTTCATATTGTTAATTTGTTTACTCCAATTATAACTAGTTTGAGTTTCCTCCTTTGTTTCATTTTCCTTCTTTGTATTTTTTTGATACGTTGTATGCGCTTCTATGTGTCTAGTGCCCAAATATATAATTATTGTTATTATCGTGTTATTTAATTATAATTTATCTTTACTGATTAATTTAGAGTTCTAACAGTATCCAGCATAATTCTCCTTGAACCGTCAGACACACATGACTTCCCCTTGATACATTACACAATTCCATAGATTCTAATGCGAATTCCCCTTTATCCAGTAGTCAGTATTTTCGGTGAATGTACGGCATAAGAAATGCATTAGGTGTAAAAGAAATTAAATTTGGTTTACATTTAATTTTGTGATAAACCTAGCCAAATACACAAATAAATAAATTCCCTTTGAAGTCAACATTAACTCCGACACTTTCTTCTTACCCGAGAAAAAAATATGATAATCAATTAAGTCCCTAAGCTTCTAAAGACGCTAAAACGACTGAAAGAAACCCGTTAAATAATAACGTCGAGCAGATACTTGAAGCGCTTTAGACGACCCCGGCGGAATGAAGTCAAATTTTTCTTTTCACCCTCTTTTCACGTCGCTTGTCAGCTTCTGTTAATGATCCGCGTGAATATGGCCATTACCGGAGATCTCTTCATTTATTTAACGGCGAAGGAGCCCTAACGGGCCACCTCGTTCTCGTTGTCTAGAGGAAAACGTTTTTCATCCGAGCTCTTTCGATATATTGAGGCCGGCGCCTCCGTCAAAACTTTATACGCGGATCCAAAAGTAAATGTTGGTATTAGCTCAATTTAATTCACCCTACCTGAGCTGAAGCACGTGATTATGGTGCAGAGTTTGAAGAGGAAAAGTAAATTCATGACGGCTGCAAGGGCCTCCTCTTTACTCCTCGACTTCTTCGTTAGAAAGAATGCGGATTTCGACGGTGGATGATAAAATACCGAACGCAGCACAGAATAACACTGAACAATTAACAAGTAAAGTTCCTCCGAAATTCCACGGTAAACTATGAAGCGGCACGGAGCGATTACAAGTTAAAGTTTTTCGCGACGCGATCGCACAGCGAGACGATAGGGATGGCAGCTACCCCAACTGCACGGTAGATGGTTCGGAACTGGCGATGGTTGAATTCGGCCGGTTCTGAATGGAAAGTGGAAGCGTCTGCGCCAAAAAACCACCACACTCTCAGCTGGAAAGATAATAATGCGAAGAAATTGCGTAGAAGTTTTCTTAGATTTAGAAGGATGATGGGGAGCAAAAGGTGGATCAGGGTATGGGGATATTCTGTATTAGATTTAAATATTTAACATGTTTTGCTTTATTTTTAGTAGAAGGGAAGACAACATGATTATTATGAGTTGATTATAGTGAATTGGTAAGACGCCGAGTATGGTAATACATTCTTAAAAGAAATAGATTCTTTTGTGCTAGATACATTATTTTCGCTATCTTCATTGCTTGTGGCTAATTACATGGTAGCTGAATCCTACGAAATGTAAGGCAAGAGTGGATGTATTTTATCATGTATTTTCGCGATGCATTTTAATTAAAGACGGAAAACTTAATTCCATTTCGCAGCTACCTTCAACGCTAGTATTTAATGTGGAAATCTTTTAAGAATAATACATTGTGCATTATACAGAATGAGCTCGATGTAAGAGCGTAATGCTAATAAATACGAAAGAATGGCAAAACGAAATGAGTAATAATAAATTCCATTCTAGACTACAAACTAGTGCATTTAGTATTGGTCGTTATAACATAAACATAAAATGCACGAGAAATATAAACAGCAAGTCATCCGCACCTGCCAAAGAAACTAAGGAGACGCTTTACATAAATTATTACTTATTTATACAAGATGTTATTTTGATTATTATTTTGGAAACGATATGTAGGCTTAATCCACAGTAGCTCTCTTCAGTTGGTACAACTTCGTTCGATCAGTGCAGTATCCGCGACGGTTAGCCACGATCGATACAATGTGAGTAATGTACCAATGGTACATTTTTAACGTTGGATATCGATTGGTTCTAGGTTAGCAAAATCAGTTAAGCGTTGGTCGATAATCGGGAAGTAACACTTGGCAGAAAACACTTGAGTGCCATAAGAAAGTTGATGTTGAACGAATTTAGTCGGTGCAGTGGTACAAAATACCTTTGTTATTAATCCAAATACGTTCTTTAAAGTATGTATATTATACTTGCTAATGAATTGGACATACGTATAAATTATTTTTTTTTTCGTTCAGCAGAGACAACCTTTTAAGAAAGGAAAATAAACATGTAAGAACGCCCAGCTCAGGGATTTTATCACATATTCTTAACTCATGAATACACTGACTTAACCAATTTACTTAACCAAATTAGAAAGTGATTCTCCAATTCTCCAATCATAATATAAAGTTGTACGAAGAAACATAAATAAAGGATATAGCAGGGTATACTCTGTACATTCAATCTCACACACCAACAAGTAACATACAATGCGACACTTTTGTGTCTGAAAAATTACATATTTTGTTTTTATTCCCAATTACGGCGCTTTTACTATTATTATTTGTAAGAGGTAAAATGATATAAAGCTATGGCAAATTAATTTCTTTAAAAAAAATGGTACCCCCAATGGTCGCAATTTTCAAGGTTCCTTGAAATCGTCAATTTTTTCGAAAGGAACCAAGTTTCGCGTTCGTAACCTCGCAATACACTTCTTTGAAATAATTTCGTTTCAAATACGATAGTACATCGCTACAAGCTGTTACCGGATTCAATTCGCATACATGAAAATGCTTATAGTAAGTTGTACCCATTAAAGAAAGCCCAGCAGATGCCGTTCCAACTACGGACGCTATTTTTCTCTTGGTGCGCTTTCTATTTATCGGAGCAAATCTACGTCTACTGAGTTACTACTTTTATCTAATTTTTTTATTTACAATCACATCATTCTTTGATTTATTTATTGTGGACTTTACAATTTGCTAATATTGATTATCATCTTTCTGTTTTGCTTATCTCTCTGGTTTCTGCTAATATCGCCATTTACAGATTTTTTTGCTTAATATGGATTTTAAGGTTCCTGCTTTCTCTAACAATCTATTATTTTGATCAGATAATACTTTGATTTAGTTTTTTAAAGATAATATTGATGTTTTTATAATGTTATCTTGCATCTGGTTAATTAGAGAGGTAATAGTACCTGATCCTGTTTTACTAGAGATGTCGGTTTCATTGGTGTGAGTAAGAGTTGCTACACTTCCATTCCTTACACTTATTGTTTCCTTTCATAGACACAAACGTTTGTGAGTAAAGATGTAAAAAGAACTTACATAAGTGTGCCCCACATTTTCACTACATATGATATCTACCGATAGTTTTAACACACGAGTTACACACCATCGCCATCTTGAATCTAATTTACAGCAATTTAAGACATTTAGAGAAGGTGAGCTTTCAGCAGTCTTTAGAAAGCTTCTGAAGAAGTTGACAGCATGATCAGCGAAACGTCAAGTAAAATATTAACTACGCGACATCACCCGAAAGACATTTCTACTATGGATTACGGTCGTGAAAGCCTACACTCAAGTAAGGTGAGCTTAAAAATGTGTCTAAAATGTCACATCTAAGACCTCAATTCAAATTTCTTTCTGATCAACTTATGAGTTGTGAATAACGAATGGAAATAGAACTTATATTAAAATTTATATACTCGCATTTTATATCATGAGTTTATGTAAAGATGCCTACAATTAGGAAACGAGGATTGTGTAAGAATGGTCCGTAATTCCATACCATAAACCTTATTTTCACGACGTGCCATATTCTTCGTTGTTATTCAGCGCCTTAAAGTGACATATTCAAATAAGAATCAAGAAATCTTATCCATACCATTATTTAGACTGAAATAAATCAACAATAATGCACTTTAACTGTTATTTCCGCCTGTCTTTTCTTCGCGGTTAAGACGTCAACCACGATACAACGTTTTAACTCTTGTATTTCCGCTTGATAGTCTTACAATATACACACGGATACGGTTTTGTGTTCGCCTGTCGTGCGTGTTACCCGCCGAGAAAGTAAAGTTCACCTAAACTTTAGTCGCTTGCTACTGTCTGCTGGGCGCGATGCTAATACCTGGTCTTTCTCGAAACATTCTGCGGTATACGAAAACTTCAAGAATTTACTAACTTAGGCGAAGTACTAAGAACGGAACAAGGGGAGTCAAGGTGAGTGCACCACCGTTGAATAACTGACTTGTATCGTAATAAATCTGGTTAAAAAGTCGGAGACAAGGAACTTTACATAGTCGTCGTATCTAAAAATTACGGATTATCTTTTACAGTAATGGGATTTAGGAATCCCAAAGGTTGTTTGGTATGATTCTTGAATCTAGAAAGGTCAATACACGGCGAATATACGTTTCTATGCCTCAAACCCTTATTGTAGCCAACAAAATGGCGCCGGGAAATGGGAGGAATATCGAAAGGGACTGTATTGGTGAAGTATAGCAGAGTAGGACAAAGTTGAAGGCATTCCTATCAGGTTTGCCAAAGAAAATCTCAGATTACCGACAAGTTTGGAGGCAAGTTATATAGTTCTAGCGCTGCATGCTTACTTGCACCATCTGACGCTAATGAAATCTTAAAAAATATCAAAATACTGCAATTAATAAAAGTACTGCTTGCCGCTTAATCAAGAGATTTCTAACAACAGAAAGCGTTTACTGTAAGAAGAAAGAGGAAAAGGGTTATGATGAAGCTGAGGTACTTCAGTTGCTTTAAATTCAACAGATGAAGCTCTCGCCATTTCTCTAAGAGATTGAGGCATAGATGCAAACTATGTAAAACACACTTACGAAGGCTCTGTTCTGGCCCCGACCCTATTTCATCTTTACGTCAATGATTTGAACACTATAATGACTCCCTATATACTATCCCAGTACTCTGACGACACAAGCGTGATAGTACCTGGATCCAATGCGGAGGAGGTGTCACACGCATTGTCCGACGTTGTGGGGAGAATGGAGCGTTGGTAGGATGAGTGGGGTCTTGCGTTGAACGGTCAAAAGACGCGTATAATACGATTTCAACCAACGTTGCCTGCTTTATCTAGTTTGCATGTTCCCTTCAAAGGTAAATCCCTAATGGAATGGGCGTTTGTAAGTTTTTTGGGAATGGCTGTGGACGCAGATCTTAAATGGCAAGAACACTGCGATAAGTTGGGGCGTAGATTGTCCACGGAATTATACGGCATACGACAACTGCAAAAAAGTGTTAATTTAGATTCTGTCACAATGTTTTACTTCGCGTATATCGAATCAAGAATGCGATATGGCCTAATCTTCTAGGGTTCTTCAAAGAAGGCCAATGACTTATTTGTCATTCAGAAGAAGGTTGTGAGGTGTATGGTGGGGGTTTCTCAAGTAACTTCATGCAGGCCTTGCTTTAGGCAATTAAATATACTCCCTCTACTCTCATTATACATTCTGGAGATCTTACTGTTCTTCAAGAAAAATGAGCGAAAATGTATCCTTAACCGAGATGTGTATGATGCAATGGCCACTGGTGGCTCGGGTAATTTGAACGTGCCTCGACATAGGACAACTCTATTTGAGGGGAATCCTCACTATAGAGCCATTCAATATTATAACAGGCTTCCACATGATCTCAAAGCCTGCGTAACACTTCGCCAGTTTAACAGTAAACTCAGGGTATATCTACGTGACAAATTGTTTTATAGTCTGGCTGAGTTTCTTAGTAGCTAGCACCTATTTCTTCATTATTACCGTTTACTTATTTTATGTTGTATTTTGTCCACATACAGGTTTACTTATTTAAACTTTTTATTTATACAAATATTTTATTTACACTAAAGTTTTATTATATTTATTTTATTATATTTATTTTATTTTATATTTATTTTATTATAAAAGTTTAAAAAAAAGAAACAAAAAGAAAAAAAGAAAAGAAAAAAGGTTTTACAAAGCAAATCGAATATATCCATACAAAGCCAAATTGTACCACACTTTCGAGGAAGGTGACATTGCAAGGCGATTGCAGTTCCGTTTATCTTATCTAATTTTAGAAAACAGCCAGTTTCATAAGCTAATAATTTTTTCTGACGAATTTATTTTTATCACAAATTGTGCTCCATTATCCCAAAACAATTCGGTATTTTTGGAAAGCTAATATTTGGTGTGGTATACGAGCTGAGAATCATCGGACTTTACTTTATTGAAGGAAGATTAAATCAGCAAACTTACTTACAAATTCTGGAAGACTTCCTTTAAACATTCGACAGTCGCATTTTCTTCAACAGGACGACTGCCCTGTTCATTCCAAGCAGATGATTACTTGTTGGCTAAGTAATCCGTTTAAACAAGATTATGCAAATTATAAATTACGCTATAATGAAACTTTAAAGTCTTCTAAAATCGAGGCCTGCTAATAAATCGGGAGGTGTTTGGTCGTTAATCAACAGAAGACGAAACAGTTACACCAAGCAATACATTCTGTCTGAGGATCACAGCGCTACTGAATTATGTAACAGTTTTAATTAGTCGATTAACCATTCCGCGGTTTGTAAAAGCGCTTCACTGGAGAACCCCATGAAGATCTTGATGCAAAGATATATGATATTTATGACGTTTAAAATTTCTCCAAACACTGATCTGGGACAATCCGAATTCACGAGCTATTTTCCTTGTACTAACATAAGAGTTATTATCATCAACTAACAATAAGACGTTGAATCCTCGATAACTTTTTCTACTTACTTATATGTGGTATTAAACAACCTCACAAAATTACGTTTTCGTACACTGTAAAGGTAATTTATTGTCTCCAACAATTTTGTGTATAGCGAATCGCACAACGGTGCATTAAATCTGTAACAGTAGTACGTTTAAAGCCCCATTCTATTTTTACGGGTTCAGTTCTCTCAGACTTTTATGACTACTTCGTGATATATGTTTGAATGTTGAAATATCGAAGAAAGAAGCCTGCATTCGATGATGTATGTAGGAGTACGAGCCCAAAGTGAGTAAACGTGATAGGGGAACCAGCTCGAGGAGGGTTAATATTTTAAATCTCTCATATAAAGATTGCAGAAGTGGATATAGTAATTGAAATGCTGAATTATCGCTGCCATCAATTCAATCTCGAAACGCTTTATCGCAGTAAATAAATACGTTGTTTTTGAATAGAAAATTCTTCAATGCTATTGATTTTCTTTTATTTCGTATATGTTTGTTAAACTGTACTCTATTATTAATAGTGCCAATACGTTTTCAGTAATTGTTTGAAGTTCTGTGGAATTATTTGACTTTCTTTTTTCTTCTGAATAAAATAAGATTGAAAGCAGACGGTATGGACTCGATAAAGTTACCGAATTGTAAATAAAGTGAACAGGTCAAGCCTTCGCTCATACAAACGCCGTCACGTAACGCTGATGAATATTTAATAAGGAAATACGAGCGTACTCTTTTATTAAAATAGTTCGGAGTAAATGGTAGCGAATTAGGGGAAAATGAATGTTGAATGACCACAAGGAAACTATGAAAACATACCTCTTCTTTACGTGAAGTTCTAATCAAGAAGTGACGTTTATTTTTAGAAAATTATTAACATCCACAGGAGACAGGATAATGGATAAGGCAACCGAAAATAAAATAATGTATCCTATTGATCAGTTGACACCTTTCGCAATCCTTTCATCGCTTCATCGGTTATTTGAAATTGTGTTTTGTTTCGCAATTTAGTTTATTGTAGACAATTCGAATACTTCATGTAACTCATATATTACAGTGCATTATTTATTTTTTTTTAATTTTAAAATGTTAACCTTAAACATTTCACGAGTAATATCGGTTGGAAGGTCCAATAAATGAATGTAACCTAAAAGAAAGGTGATTGTTTATTCAAGCACAAAATATCTTCAACCTTCAGCTTAAAATACACTGAATTACAATAAATTGTATTGTTACATCATTATTCCTATCTTCCTAAGAAGCCTTTATTCGGACAGGTGTTTAAATCGTGTAAACGAGCAGCACTTCACACACTACAGTTTGTACGTCGGCACAATTTGGGTTACGTATTGTCTGCTACTCGATTGTGTCGATGTGTTACTGGATTTGGTCGTCGTGTAAATGAAGGTTTCCACACGATGCAAATGGAATGTAGCTATTTATCATTTAAAGCGTAATTAATTCCTGTCCTTCTGTCGAACCCTCTGCTTGAAAAGCAAATTAATCATTGGATTTCAAACTAGCTTCATTTCTTTTGTTCCGCTTTAATAGATAGGTTCTATTTTATGTACAGTGTTTCTCGAAGTGAACGTTTGTACTAATACAAGTATATAAATATGTGCCGGTATATTTTACAAATTTAAAGCAAATGGAGTTTTCATAAATTATTGAATGCTGCTTGTAGTTATTAAACTATATTGAGGATTTTTTTTAATTAAGTGAAGGATAGATGTGGTATTATGATCCAGAAAAATTGCCCGTGTACTTCAAGATATTCTGCGAAAATTAAGAAAAAACAGGTTCATAAATATGTTCTTAATACTGTCAATACTTTTTATATTTGCTAGTTAGTGTATTTCACTATGCATTTGATTTTAAATATAAGAGCACTGCAATTTTTAAAGGCTCCAATAAAAAATGTTTGTTTGTATTATAGGTTGGTAATAGTAACCTTTCAAAGTTTTAATTATTTAGAAATTTGCTTATGTTTTAGTACGAATAATTTAATAAATATTCTCTAAAAGGCCACCCGGTTTGGATATGTGGTTCCAGTTCATGTATAAATTGACAATTGCAGATATTAGCATTTGAAGCTAAACTAACCTTTTTATTTGGGCGTTTGGTGAGCCTTCTAGTTTAGCGAGCCACATATATAAACTCTCCTCAGTTAATTTGTTACCGAAGAATTGCTCCAACAATTTCGGCTACACTAGCTCAATTTTAAGCTAGCGTAGCCACTCGCTGTAACTTTTGCAGATTTTGTTGCGGATTTGTTATCCAAGAATTGATTTTGTTTTCCCAGCCGTTTCCGAGGAATGATGTCTACGCTAGCTTAATATTAAGCGTGGTCATTGTTTATTGTAGTTTTATTTATTTATCGATTCGTGGGGACAACACGGACAACTTTTGTATTTGAGGAGATAGAAAGGTAGTTAAATTAGCAAAAAGGTGATATCCTAAGAGCTTATTAAGAATATATTTTCAAATATTAGCTGTTATAGCCAAATTGGTTAATTAAAAAAAAAAACAAAATCTGCTAACTTCTTTTGCCATAAATTTTAATAATAATTAAAGGACCATTTAAGAGTTTTGCAAATTTTTAAAAATCTATCCTAACTTCAAAATTTTAAATTGGTTTATGCAGTTTATTTTGGACCTCTTAAGAGAGACATACAACGATGTAATTTTTCCATTACTAAATTTGCTACGACCGCTAAGATTGGAGAATGTAAAAATTGTTTTCGAAATTAATATAGCTTGTGTTTAGGCGCAACGTTAGAGCCTCAATTAAATCACTTAAGTTTAAGGGTGTATGATTTTCAATTTCTTCCATTCTTTTTGGATCTCCTTTACTAGCAAAGAGTCAGCAGGTGTAGATTTATTACCTGGTTTTCTGATACGTGATTGCAGATACGTGATTGCAGATACGTGTTCGCTTTCCTTCTGAAAATAATTATTAATTTATCTATTCTAAACTGTGTTTTTCCAAAACAATGGAAAACTACAGGGACAGTTCCTATCCATAGAAAAGGGGACTCTGCGCTTGTATATAATCACAGGCTCATTTCCATATTATCGAATTTTGCCAAACCATACGAAAAGGCTCTCTATAATCGTATATACAACGATACTCATTCTTTTATTTCATCCAATCAACATGGTTTCTTTCCTGATCGCTTCACAATCAATTCGCCACTATTTCACAACATACTAGACACACGAGGAGAACTATTGTCTAAGTCAAGCTGTTTTTGTCTCATTCCCCCTTCCCTCCTCTACTCTCTTCCAATCATACCTCCACAAAGGTATGATCGGAACCTGAAAGATTTGAATCCTGAAGGACATCTACCGTCCTTCAGGATTCAAATCTTGGTCCGTTACTATTTAATTTATTCTTTTCTTGGATACAGAGATGACAAAGATTTACTCTGAAATTTCATCCATTAAGGACATAAGTAAACTGCACCGGAACCTGGACGTGTCAGTTAAATGGTGAGAATCCTTTAGACTTAATAAAATGTAGTGTGGTTATTTGTACACGTGTTCCTTTGGATTGTGTCACTTCCTGTTCCGTTAATGGCACCAGCCTAAAACAAAAACGGGAAGTTAGTGATTTAGGTGTTATATCTGATTGATGCTTTCAACATTAATTAGCCAAGTATTCTGTTGAGATTCCTGACAAAATATTGAGCAAAATGTCTTGATAAACCCATATCCAGAAATAAGTTATTTGTGAGTAACACTAGTTTATATTGTACGATAAATAAAGAGAACCAATTGTTTCTTATGGTTATTGTTGTATGGCTTCGATTAATGCTACTGGCCAGAATTATTTGTTCATTTGTAAAGGATATTGGATATAACTTCTGTTTCTATTAGGTGTTCTTGTAGTAAATTTGACGAATTGGCGCTGAGACAACCTGTATTAAGCTCGCGTTCTTTCAATTGGACTGATATAAGGCTTTTCAATTCAATTCACTTTTAAACACGTTTATTATCTACCATAGCTAGCGTTAAACTCCTCGAGTTGTCGATGATGTTTATTAATTTCCGACCAACTTATAGTGCAATTACTATTTAAAAATATTTATAATTCTTACAACGAAATTACAGGTGGTTTAATTCATATAAGTTATTGCAAATTACAAATACCTATCCAGGCATATACAATTACATATACAAATACATTACGCTAATTTGCCGCCCGGTATCACCCCGAAGTGTCATCTCTGCGTACCTGCAACATTGAAATATTCATGTTCTCTAGCGATCCTAATAACTCTTCCAGTAGCAATATTTAATTTGGGAACATTTTAGTTGATGCCAAATAGAATTCTTCTCCATGTGCTTAATGTTAAATTTGTACATTAGGTACCGGCGTCGAGACCAGCTGTGAGTTCTCATTTTTATAAGATTGTCATTGCCTGGAAATATATTTATTGAATAAAATCCCCAGAATGGACAAGGGACCTCAAAATAAGGAATAATTGTTTTAGATGCGTAAGTTTTAAAATTGATTTATCTATAATGGGATTTAGATAACTTCCAAAGACCTGCAAATTTCATTGAAATTCTCAACGCTTGAAATTTGTTGTTTATTTCTATATGAGACAATTAATGAGCTGGCTACTTATATAAATATACCGTTATATTTAAATGATACTGGAAAAAGTTGCGGAGCAAATGCAAATTTTCTTCTTTAGCTAATCAGTTCGCAACGGAAATGTTTAAAGTTATCTGACAGCATCATTACCAACAGAAATTATACGGATATGTTAATTTTTTCCAGAAAAACAAGTTAGCAGACGTTAAAATCCACCGCAGCGTATAAAGAAGTCGTCGTAAATATTTATAACACACACAAGAGATACTCAATTTTGCATGTTAATAAATATCGAAGTAGGTCTAACCGACTTCTGGATTGCTAACTTCGTTTCACTTTCTCCGCGCTCTCTTTCAGATTTTTTTCTTTGTTCAAATCGCGACCGCAGTATGCCTAACAGCAGTATCACCGCAATGTGTTTTGCTCCACGCTGATAAATCGTCGGAGTTCCTTTAAACCGAATAATTTAATCAAACATTGCCGGGCGCAATTTTATTCGCCCGAGCTTATTTCCCAAGGTTCATTATCATTGAGCTTGAGATGAGGATGGAATTTTATGATTTATGAAGCTCTAAAATTGTCCGTTGCGTAGAGGGGCATCGGTGTTTTGCGCAATAATTTTAAAATTGGATGATCATCTCGGTTAAAACGAGTACAATTTTAAATCCCTGAAATGTATACATAATTTACAGATTCGTTGAGGTAAAGTCGTCTTGAATCATATGACCAACGTAGGGATTAAATTATTCCTCGTCTTGAAGTTTAAACATAGTTTGAGCTAAAAATAAGCGCAATCTGCTAAGTAATAAATTTTATCACGTGATCATTTCCAATATACTGTAATGTTAAAAATTAAGTTAGTTTGGATCTAATGTTAGCACCATAACTCGCGCTGTTCAACCACGTGTACACGTTCGCTTCGCTTAGAGTGATATTTTGCTGACGCTTAACATTACATCGCAGCGGCTTATATATCCGAATCTTTTCTAGGATTTCTACACGGTAAATCCACGATGATCCCAAGAAACCGACACCGCTGTTCACATTTGCCGTATTTTTTTCTGGTCTTAAATTGTCTCAATTAGAGTAGGTGGCTTTCCTTATTAAACACATAGAAAATGATATCTTAAATTAAATAAAGTAGCGAATCAACAGGTTCGTTAGGGAACGTTTGCCAACATTTGCCACATTGCAGATACGCTAAGATAAGACATTTAGCTACTACGCTAGACGGCAAACCCTTGCGTGATACTCTACAATCTGGAAAAGAATGAGTGATTTGAAATAATAATAATAAATGGCTTTGTTAAACCCAATACACAAGTATAGCAATAAGATAAAGCTAGGGTAAGCAATTACAAAAAGCAAGTAAAATTAGATTCAATCGCATAGCGAGGACCGGTTGTAATAAAATTTATTCGCTTCTGGTCATGCTTAACCACTTTGCATATTAAGCATAAAAATAAACATCGATGGCAACCTAAAAAACAGAATATTAACAGTAAAAATAAAGGAACGCATGTACAACATGGAGGATAAATTGATGCTTTTATCTATCTCATTTTATTGAACGGGTATTCCTTCCGGTCTAGTTCCAATTTCCGTGTGTTGCATAATTTTTAGTCATCTTTCCTATTGAAGTTGTTAGTGTTTTTCATTATTTCTCTCATAATTTGCTGGTAATAGTGATAGCTTGTAGCAAGTATTTGGACATTCTTGTAATCATTACCGTGCTGCTCTCTTTGGTAAATGCGTTTAGCGATTGCCCACTTCGTCGTGTCCTTATTATGCGACTCTGTGACGTTCTTTAATTTGTAATAATTGATAATAATTTGACAACCATTGCTTAATTAAGCAAGACAATCAGAAGCTGAGGGGAGCATAGTAAATTTTTAGAATGCCCGAAATTGAACATCGTGCAGTAATAAAATTTTTCACCTTGGAGGGAAGGACATCATTCGAACTCAAAGAGCGAATGGATACGATTTATAAAGACTTTACATCATCATATGCCACAGTTAAACATTAGTTAAAATTGTTTCGCTAAGGCGAAGAATCTCTTGAGTTAGGGCCCGTTACTGTAGCGACACCGAAGAACATCAAGTTATATTAAGTGACTAAGAAAACAGTGAACAAACTAGGATTTCGAAAACTAGTGTTTTGAAGATTCTGCGTGATTTGGGTATAACAAAAATTAGGACAAGGTGGGTCTCGAAATTATTCAGCTCGATTCAGAAGGAACAACAGTTCCTTGAGCTATACGAAGGCAACCACGATTCTTTGCATAAAAGAGAACATTGGGAAGGCCGTAAGAAAACAAGGTGACAAAAGGAAAAAGTTGACGGTTAAAATCTTTTGTAATAACAAGCGTACTTTGTTAATCGATTTTAAAGAACACAACACTTCAGTAAACGCAATACATTGTGCCGGCTTGCTACGCCATCTAAGACGAGCCATTGCCAGGGAAACTTGGGATGAGCTTGGCTCTTGCATGTTCCTGTCCACATAGCTGCAATTTCGAAGGCTATTGTGCGCCAATGCGGATTCAAGGAATTCAATCGCCCACTGTACAGCCGTGTCATTACCTCAAGCAATTTTTTATTTTTAAGATTAGCACCGAAGCTAAGAGGGAAAAATTTTAACACCGATTAAGAGATCCGTGAGGCAGCTTTAGAGCATTTTGAGGAAACAGCCATAGTATTTTTATAGTAGTATTGAAGGTTAATCTTCAGCCTCGATTATTATATTTTTAATACTACTACTTAACCCTGCTGAACTACCTACATAATCAAGGATGTCACTTTCTAAAATTCGAATAAATTCATTGATGGTAAATTTTTAAATTTAAAATGAACGACATAACAATTTTTCCCATAATTGCACCATGAAAATACCATAAATCTTGAATAAAATTAAACGAACATCATCAAACAGTTTCAAGTTTAAAGAAAGATTTGCGGTATCAATAGATGAAAAAGCCTTTGGATTTTAGAGTAATAGATGGGATGCAGGATCTCTCATTAGTAATGTTCGCCACTTTCCGTGCGGTTTACGAAGTTAGCAGAGACTAGACAGACTCGCGTTTTGTCGACTCTCCGGGAAACCAGAAGCAACACGAGCCTACCTATTCTGATAAGACGAGTCTGTTTTCGTTGAGGGCAGAATTTTACATTCGAAGAATTATTTTATAAAATAACAGAAAAAATAAGAGAATTTTTCTCTACAGCCTCTATTTCTATGTGAGAATACGTTGACCCTGTCTTGTACTTTACGATTTTCAAAATTGCTTACGGATTACGGTGTAAATCTGCCAATCTAACATTTTTCTTTGTTTTAATAGCTACATAATAATCTACCAATTCTAAGGTATTTACACGATAACCTTCTCTAGTATAACAAATTAAAGTACTGTGTACGAGTGATGCATACTACGATTTCATAAAAAACAGCTTTCGAAATGTACAAAAAACGCACAAACAATTCAATCGTGTTAGAGCAGCAATTTACATGTGCAAAGGGATACAACAACAAATTATTCGCATCTGCGTTAATAAATACCATTTTTAAAATTCTGTTTGATAATGTATAATAACAGCACATGCTTTCCCTTTATTCTATGTTCATCTAGAGGTAATGAATCATAAAGCGCCATCCACTTTATACGCCTTTATTTAAATAGAAACCCATTGCAAACATATAATTCGATAGCGTAAATTCCAACTACTAGAACTCGAATAGCCCATTCAGGCGTGTAAAATTTACTTCAACCACATAAACATGGCTTTCTAAATGAAGTTATTTCATGATGAGAGCAGATTCTCTGGAAAACAACCGGGTCGGAATATTTTATTTCGCATTAGTGAGAAAAGCTGGTGGGTATTGTTTTTCCGAGAGCGATAACATTTTTAAAATATTCAAATTTATTGCGTTTTACGGAATAGTGATTCCGAACTGGTGAATATATATTGTCAAGTTTGGATCGTAAAAGTTTTATGCGGTGAAGAGAGGTCACGTTATTTCGAACCTTTATAACGATTATGTTGGTATTATTGCATTTCAATTTTGATGTAAATGTTGTTGTTTATTGCGGTGCAATTAATTGCGAATTGCAGGTTATGAATTGATGTTTACAGAATCAACCGACGCGTTTTCTTTCTCTAAAATTAACCTACAGATACAATAACGATATTTTTTCGAATATTTCAGACCACTATTGTAACATGAGGAATCCCTTTTTATTTCGAAAATAAGTGATAAGTACATGAAGTGGCAAAACAGATGGCGGTAAGTTGTTGTGTTCGATCATAACTAATCAATTTTTTTTCGGCTCCTGAAAGTCCATGGGTGAGAGAGACAAAAAATTGAAAAAAAGACAAATTGGAAATAGTGAGGAACGCCAACAGCCTGAATAGAGCAAACTTGTTGCTGGCAAAGCATGTCACATATGTTGGCAATAAGAAGACTACCTGCAATGGATGCAACTAAGATACTGAAGAGCTTCTCTTTCTTTCTTTTATTGCTTTTTTTCTGTTATTTACTTAGTGGAAAATATGTAGTCCTGTGCATCACTGTATCACCTCTAAATCCACTTTGTGATTTCTCCAAAGTATGATTAATTTCTACTTTAAATTTTTTTTTGTAATATTTGTTCAAAAATTTTCTTGGCGGTGTATATTAATGATATACCCCTATAATTATTATAATACTTTTTATCTTCTTTTTTAGATTTTTTTTTGGTACAGTTAGAGTAGTTTTTCAGTTATTGGGTATTTCTTCTTGTTCTAAGCTACGAATATCTTCTTTATCTTCTTTATTACTTCTTCTGTTGCTTTTGCAATTTCTTAAATAGCCATAGAGCTGTTATGCGTATGCAAATGTCATATTTGAGACTAGATATGATTTAGAAATTTCCCTCTCATCCTGGAAAATATCGAATCTATTTTTAGACAAGGCAAACAACATCAATAAAATTAACCTACCCGGGATGTCATGCAGATGTAGATTCAGCGACTTTCGTTTTATTAACCACAACGGTACGAAATTAAACCAAATTTCAAATAACTATCTCATTCATTAAACGCTCAACACGCTACTGCAGTACACTCCGTTAGATTTAATACGCAAACCACAGTCGGAAGACCGTGAAGGACGACTACATACGTATGGGTGTTTGTCCATGCTTTCTACGCAACCTTGCTAGGGTACATCGATCCGAAGAGCACTCTTCGCTTCGATAAATTTCAATTACTTGTATTAATATTAATTTCAAATATTTGTTTATCCGACGCTACTCTGCCCGGTGCTACACGCTCAAATAATGACGACGAGTGGGTGAACAGCGTCTGGCAAAAGTTATCCAGATGAAAGCTGGAGAATGAATGGAAACCTGCTTACATTGTGATTTGTTTGATGTAATGTTTCTTTTAAAATAAAATGTTTCTAGTTCGTTCGAATAACTTTAATGAGGCGTTCCATGCAACAAGAAAGGCCAAGGAATGAATCGTTTAAATCTACCCGTCATCATTAGAATTTTCTTTGCATTTATATTTTTGATTTTCAAAAAGCAATTGCTTAAGGTTGGCTTACTGTGAGCAATTACTTATGATGGGCAAACATACATTAAAATAATTATACATGCTTTACATATCCTCATCATAATCTATTCTTCTTGTCATTGATAGTTTTGGTTCTGCGTTGTTTGAGATGCTTAAAGATGTCGATCTTTCTCGCATTCTTGTAACTGCAGGTAAAGGAGAAGAAAGCTTTTTGAACATTTTTAGTGTGATGGTGGAGGTAAAAAGAAAATAAGCTGCTTATTGCCAATATACCCCAATTGGTAGCACAATATGGTTTCTGGTGGGAAAAAAAGGAAATTGATCCTTTTTTTACTTATCATCTCATTTGTTACAATGTACATTTAAAGTAATACTAACCAACGAAATAAAAAAAATAGTAGTACAAAAGTTGCAAATACAACAGTCTCCTGAAATCTCAAGCAAATTGCTTATATTCTTATAGTTAGTAGCCGTTTTTGCTTATAAACTTGCTATATGCTATATGACGGATTTTGAGGTGTGAGGTTTTTTCTACTTCGCCTACGATCTTAAAAAATGCTAGTAGTGTATTGTTTGGTATTGAGGCTTGTTCAGGAAACACACTTTTTCGCTTTTGTAAATTTTAGAGCTTATATTTCGTGAGATTCTTCAACCGTGTTAGAGTGATTATTCTCAAGATGTCGCTTTAACCTACTTTGGAGCATACACTCGCGCTAGAATTTTTAAACAGGGACACACTGCGGTCTCTCTTCATTGTTTACTTCTATTGAAGTATAGCCAAAACTTAATTAGTTATCATCGTATTTACGATATTTCCGTTTCTTTGCTACCCTACCACTTGTCCATGCTTGATAACTCACTTGAACTACCGACATGCTTTATTTAAAAAAATTCTTTCCATTTTTCTACGATTTTTCGAAAACACAAAGCGTCGCACTGCAACAAGTAGGGCGCGCCGCTGGTAACGGGCGCCCCAAAACCGTTTACTTTTCTTCTTAGATGTCTACTCTTCGATTGTTATTTAGGAACTGACTTGGTTCACAGAAGAGGTGCTGTATTTATACTAACCGCCCCGTCTACCTAGAACTTTCGCGAAACTTCGACAATATCCGGCAGTATGTTGTATAGGACTACTAGAAAGTTCTATAATCTTCACGAAAGTTCCATACTTTTCTTTAGGAAGTTCTATTAGATATTCTAGAAAGTACAATTAGTTTCGAAGCCGTTTCAAAATGTTCGTTCTAGAATATTCCAGCCCGCTATGTCTGACCGCGTTCACAGGAGTGTCTCGCGCCGCCTCTGTTTACTTCCTACGGCGTTCCGGTGCGCCGCAGCGTACACTTGCGGAACTCCTGAAACAGACGATAGAATTGATCTTCACCTTTCCCTTTTAGATGCTAAGATTCTGATATTCCCTTTGGTGCAATGTTGCACTGTCGTTGTTTTCGTCTAACCTGATACGAATCAACTAAATGTTAATGTGGTTCTTGTGTTCCAATTACGTTTGTCGTGAAGTGTCTCTGTTCCGTTCTCCGAAAGAAAAACATTTTCTTAATTTTCTCAACTTTAAATGTCAACTACACGATAAATTCATATCGCGAAGGATTGCAAAAAATAAAGAGGGTGCAATCACGGCAGATAATATTAAATTTATAGCGCCATAAAATACATCTCAGACATTTTTTTGTTTCTCCGGTATAAGCGATTCGCTGGTTGGTATAATTCCAACGTTATTATTCCTCATCCGTCCCTACGACGATGAGCACGAACCGACAGACATCGACGGAGGCAGCTACATCAACAACAACCACTCCAACAAACAACAACTACACAACATCACTAGGACGACAATCGACCGACAGGCCGAAGTAATAACAGTTTTCGGCGACGAAGTATCGACCTTTCCTCTATTATACACTGCCATCCGTAAGTTTGGTTGCAACTGGTGGAAGAATTAAAGTATTTGGGAGATGCGAAAAGTAGTCGAGGAAGATGTTTCGTGGAAATTTGAGAGTATAGCAAACATTGAAGGTCCCGGTATACTCCGCATCGTACAAAATATTGACTAAATTTACAATACATGTTTCACATATTCATGGATTTCCGTTATCAACTGTACGATTGGTTAATGCGAGAAAAAGATGTTCTATTCAAATATGCCTCGTTCCATCGCTGCTCTCTAAAATTTATTTACAAATACCTACTTCTACAGCTTATATAGCTTAGCTTAGACGGCTTCCTCCTGGGTTTAACACATTTTTGTTCCTTTTCAAGGAAACAGCTTAATGGGCATCTAGAGCGAAGTTACGTTCTTAATTAATTTGCAGTTTTCTAATTTAATATTACACCCGGTGTTAAGCATACTTGTTGGTATTTCTACTGACTACGCAAAAAAAAGTGTTCTGTATTGCTGCATCTAAAGCTGGGAGACGAACAAACATTGCTTGCTGTTATGCATTAGTTTTTTGTAGTTAGCGTAGTTAACATGAAAAATTTACGGCCCCCCGAAGCAACTCAACACATCAATAATATTCATGCAACACCCGGTTTCGTTGATCTGTAGTGCTATACTTGACAATTCAATTCTCCCACACCAACGTACTCTTGAATCTGGTGCCTATCGCCTATTCCGTTTTCGTGTGCAATTTTATAAGTTCCCAACCTATATCTTTCACCATTGCCTGAGAAGAAGCAACGTAATGATGCAAAATGTAAAATGTCAATTAAGCTGTTTTTAATTCATCTAGCCTCTTTATAATAAGTTCGTATTATGTGGGGCATTCTATATTCTCTTCTTATTCCTTATTTCTTATGCCTATCTACGGATTTATCTCCACTTCTTTCTATCTTGTGTATCAATGTCTTCGTGTCTTATTCCTCTCACTTCTGCTGCTTATTGTAATATTCAATAATTTGAATTGGACTTATTTCGATTGCAAGATGCAAAATTGTTGGAGAATTAGGAAAAAGGTGATTTCTGTCGAAAACCAATCTTTCGATCAGATTCTAGTCTTCTGGTTATCTGCTTACATCGTGTTGTTGCACAGGGGCACGCTATTCTTGACCAATTTGTAACAACACCATAATAATGCCACAAGTGCATTGTTATGCGATCAATATGTTTTACACAGAGAAATTAACGTTAGACACTGACACACAGACACCGAAATGGGAATTCTCTTGAGAGAAAACACGGTATTTCATAAGACTTGTAACTATGATTACAACGTATGACAGATAACAAATATGGCACAAATATAAAAAGAACAAATTACTACGCACCTATAAGAGTAAACATAAGTTTTTAACAGAACATCCAAAAATGAGTCGCAATTTTAATATGACCTTATTTTTTCCGGCCAGTGTATATACGTACCAGATCATATAGCATTCTATTTTTTCTACACTTGTTCTTCAAATGTTTAAAAATTTATGTTCTTGTACAGTTGGAGGGTCGTGTATATGTTCATCCCGCTCTGCTGCGAATCCTCCGAATGGTAATAATTCTATCAGCGGCGCCGCTGGGTCGATGTCCGTCTAGTTTCCACGGCAATTCGCAAAAGTGCATGGCAATAAAACACAGGCGATGTGGTAAGAGGGACGTCCAAAAGGAGAAAAACGGAAAAAGGGAAACAAGAAGATCGCGGAAGAATCGACCTAGTTGCGAAGCAAGGTGTATCTCCCCCGTAGCTTGCCGTCTTATTTCATCTTATGCATATTTATCAAACGTAGGATCCCGTCGCTAAGCGTTTTCGGTATAAACACTTTTATTTATGTACGATGACTAAGTGCGATGTGGAAAATGCATTGTGTCGCGTCGTAATTTTCCCTAGGGAGATGTATACGTGATTCGTTTAAAAAATAACGAGCGACGATATGGGTCAATTGCTGTTACTGCTAACCGGCGATCGCTTTTGTCGGTCAAACGTGATCGAGTTAATGAAATTCACGGGTGTCGGGTCGCTTTACTGACTAGTGAATTTTGCGTAGTTAACTACGTTTATCGATATCGGCTGAATTAATGACTTGTCTCGTCCTCTAACGAACACCGTTATTCAACATACCTTCGAATGTGTTACATTAACCTTATTTTTAGTACGTACTATTTAGTGAACACTCTATATAACGGAAGCGGGTAGCATATTTTGTTACAAACTGTAAAAATACATAATTTCTAGAATTTACCTTTAGTTACTAAAGAATATTTCTGCCTTTTACCGCGAAAGATAAATGAACCACAATTATGTTTATACTGCATAATTGTGGTTCATGCATAAATCTTCAGGATGTGTTTTCGCACAGGAAACTTTCATAGAGGCACATCCTAAATAACAGTTGCATTTCAGTTTTTAAAAGGTTGGTCACATGATAAAAGTTCTTCGTATCGTAAAGCATGTTATTACATCGCGGAAAATATGTGGCGAAAGCGCAAATATTGACCAGGCAGAAATATGTCCGTTGGTTACTGTTTTCTCTCTTCACATTGCTTTTGCCGCGAGTGATTCCCTTAACACCATGAAAAGCTGTATGTATCAGCATTATTTTCGGTTATTGTTTTTAGGTAGGCATTTATAATTTAGCTGAAACCGGTTTCTTTTTCACATCAGTACCAATAAAAGCATTATTTTATTTTAAAGTTGATGACTGGATGTGAGTTCATAACAGTTAGACTTAGATAAATGAAAAATTTTTCAATGTAGAAAGGACTATACGGATAGTTGAGTGTACGCTTTCACGACCCTAATCCATAGTAGAGATGTCTTTCGGGTGATGTCGTGTAGTTAATATTTTACTTGACGTTTCGCTGACCATCCTGTCAGCTTCTTCAGAAGATTTCTAAAGACTGCTGTTGTTGTCTTTTGCTCCGCGTTATATATCCTATTCCTGTTCCGCTTTGCTGATCCATAACCGTTCTGCTTTGCTGATCCATAACCCTTCCGTTCCGCTGAATCGCGTCGTTCGTTGTATGACGACTCCGTAGTGCTAACTTCCACGTGTTGCTGATCTTGTATCCATCTTCGCGATTGAAGCGATTGGCATTTTAGTTCGTATATGCCTTTTGCTCGTAGTTTCGGTAACACGTCCTTGTTAGGAGGGAGTAGTTGGTCGATTTTGGTCACCATGTTGAAACGTGTGGTGATGTTTTTCTCTCCTAGGGTCTTTTTTAGCCTGTCGGTGACTCCGGCTATGTATGGAAGGTATGCGTATCCTGCTGGTTGTTGTTGGTCTTCGTCTTTTCTCTGCTCTCGTGGCTTCCTTATATCTTTTGTAGCCGTTTTTCTGCAGGGCGTTTTTGACGTGTTGTATTTCGCTATTCCTATGATGTTTGTCGCTGATTTTTTCCGCTCTTCTTAATATAGTGTTGATGAGGGATCTCTTCTATTGGGAATGGTGGTGAGATGTTGCATGCAGGTACCGGTCTGTGTGGGTCCTCTTACGGTACGGTCATGTAGATGACACATTTGTCATATGGCCACACGGACCAAAAACTCTAGAGGAATTCCTGCAACACATCAACAGACAACACGCAAACATTAACTTCACCATGGAAATCGAAGAAGAAGGCACCTTACCATTCCTAGATGTCCTAGTGGAGCGCAATGACAGCAGCAAACTGGGTCACAGTGTATACCGTAAGAAGACTTACACAGACCGGTACCTGCATGCAACATCTCACCACCATCCTCAACAGAAGAGATCCCTCATCAACACTATATTAAGAAGAGCGGAAAAAATCAGCGACAAACATCACAGGAATAGCGAAATACAACACGTCAAAAACGCCCTGCAGAAAAACGGCTACAGTACAAAAGATATAAGAAAGCCACGAGAGCAGAGAAAAGGTGAGGACCAACAACAACCAGCAGGATACGCGTACCTTCCATACATAGCCGGAGTCACCGACAGGCTAAAAAAGACCCTAGGAGAGAAAAACATCACCACACGTTTCAACACGGTGACCAAAATCGACCAACTACTCCCTCCTAACAAGGACGTGTTACCGAAACTACGAGCAAAAGGCGTATACGAACTAAAATGCCAATGTGGAAAAAGCTACATCGGTCAAACAGGACAGAGTATTCAGTGTAGAGTGAAAGAGCACGAGAGAGACGCACGCCTTAGTCATATTGAAAAATCTGCAGTACTAGAACACCTGCACCAACAAGGAGACCACCGCATAAGCTACAGCAACGTTAAAGTATTAGCCAGGACCAGCCACTACTACCCGAGGATAATACGCGAATCCATAGAAATAATGAAGAACACCAATAACTTCAATCGTGAAGACGGATACAAGATCAGCAACATGTGGAAGTTAGCACTACGGAGTCGTCATAGAACGAACAACGCGATTCAGCGGAACGGAACGGTTATGAATCAGCAAAGCAGAACGGTTATGGATCAGCAAAGCGGAACAAAAATAGGATATATAACGAGGAGCAAAAGACAACAACAGCGGTCTTTAGAAATCTTTTGAAGAAGCTGACTGGATGGTCAGCGAAACGTCAAGTAAAATATTAACTACACGACATCACCCGAAAGACATTTCGACAATACGGATCTTAAGTGTTTTGACAAACTACCAAATATATCCAGCAGGCTTCAGATTTTAAAAGTTTTAAAAAGCTATGTTACGAATTCTTTGAATAGTTTCATGTTCTTTTCATAGATGTTCCGTATTAAAATATATTATTATTATTATTAGTTCGCCACTTTCCGTGTGCCTCACAGGCGTCGGTATGTGAGTGGTCTTTCGAATGTGTGATTCGTAATATGTGCACAATTGATCTTACTGTAGTAGTAACGCATCCAGTATATGTTTGGCGGCTGGCTCATTCAAATCATCTGGCAATGGCCGTTTCCTTGATCCACTTATCGACATTTTACTACGTATAACGTATATGCAGTACTTCGCTACGGTCGCGTGTATTCCAACCAGCCGCCAAACACATACTGGAGGCGTTACTACTACAATAAGATCAATTGTGCACATATTACGAAACACACACCCGAACGACCACTCTCATACCAACGCACGGAAAGTGGCGAACTTTAATTATTATTATTTGTATTTTTCTGCCAAATTTGGAGCATTTGAAAAATTAGGGAAAAAATGGAACATTTGAAAAGTTCCGCAAATTTGAACATTTTGGAATATTTAGGGTATACCATTTGATAGGCATTTCCGGATTCATCAGAAGCGCCATGCATTGGAAAATATTTATTATCCATAATATACCCTACCAAAACTTCAAAAAGATATTTTAATTGTTTCCAGAAATACTTCTAATAGACTGCCGTCATAAATAACTTTGTGTTTGGTCGTCTTGGTTATTTACCTTAAAAACGTTTGCCGAAAAAATTACTTAGCAAACTTACTCGTAAATACTATTTTCAAATCGTTATTAATAATGTATTTGCTTAGTGGATTTTTGTACACGAAGAAATTACGTGTAACGTTTACGACACTAAATTACGATTACGGTGTTACACAGCGCGATATCTATACCACATGAAACATTGGCAACTCCCACGCGATATGCATTATCGGTTACGCAAATTCATTTTCCAGAAGCGAGTTGTCGACCCGAGAAAATAACTCCATTACATTAATGCAATACAGCACTCCCAGGAAAATAGGTACATTCTATTTGCATAAAAGATTAATCCATTTTATGTACGTAAATATGACTGCAATAATTATAATAATTACACGTCGCGATCGTCATTACGGAAGAACTCTTTTAAGCTAATTAGTTTTAAATTACCTTGCGATTTGTGCATCGAACGTAGAGGACTAATATAAACAGTGAACCAATTCGGAAGATACAAGGTATTGGTGCAACAAGTTTGCCTCTTTGAGCTGTAATTTTCCATCTACCGCAGAGAGTGGTTTTCATAAAAGACGTGTTTCTACGAAGCAGGCGGTATTCCTCCGAGGTTTGCGATTCGGTAAGGCGAAGACTGGCTAAATATTGAACTTGTACGGATGCAGTTAGAATATGTGTGTAATGCAGCGTGCTCAAATTGTATGGAACAATGCTTCTTCAATCGCTTTAGTATGTTCTGTGAGAATGGATGAAATTAACAACGACGTAGACTTAATTAACGGAATTGCTTCTTTTAAGAGTGAAACATCATTTTATGTTAATTGTACTGTCAATAGGCATAGTTGAAGATGTTGGCACTAGGAAAATCCTCATTGGATAATGTGAGACTAACCAATGAATTGTTTAGTCAATTGTTATGTACTCTAATGTACATATACCAAACTATGGGCCATGAAAACTTTTAATATTAGATCCTCGGACAGGTCATTGCTCTAATTTTTTAAAACAACTTGTTTCTGTCAGTAAGGACGTACAAGTTCGACGTGTAAGAATTTCGCGTATGGGAATCATTTGAAAGAAGAAAATTTTGCGACTTTATAATGCTTATTAAATTATCATATTGGTCTTCGATACAAGAACCACGAAATAGACCCAACCGTGTCGGCCATTCCACTGAGTTGGTTTTTGGTAACAGCAATGGCGGTTTTTTGGCCGACTGGTCTATTTGTAGCGAGCCTGCTTTTAAATGTTCGAAATGCAATCAATTTTTATGTTTTCAACACGTTTATGTAAACTATCATTGCCATAACAAGGAATTTATAGCTTTTGGGTACACACACCTTTGAATATTCCATAAGAAATGTGTAATAAAAAATTTGAAACCCCCATCAAAATATTGTTTTTCAGAATTTGGTACGTAGGCTTCCGCGGTTGCCAAACGCTATACGCCTGGTTTCTGATTTGGAACTACATGTTGGATAAGTTATTTTTGATCTATAACAATTAAAATTCCAGCGCTGTTCTAACGAGAGCGGCTGTTTATTCAAGATACCTGTTCCAATTATCTGGTTATTTCTTTGAAGCGCTTTCATTTGTGTCCATGAGGGGACTCTTCCCTTCTCGATGGAGCCTTAGAGGGATTATCTCCCGGACGTTTGGTTTTTTCTGTGAGTATGCACAATAGAAACATTACATAGTGTTTTAATATAAAGTCTCTTATAAACTTAATGAAGAGACACCGAAATTATGAAAAAATAAATACCGAGAAACGACTAAGAAGAAAGAAATTAAGAATTTACAATTAAAATACGGTTATAGTTCAAATAAAAGAACATTACGGCACTTAAATAGTTCTAATAACAACCATCAGACTTGCGCTAATAATCAATTTTCCATGTGCTGAAATACAGCAGATGTGCAATTTTAAAGATATTAATTTCCTATTTTCGAGAATTTAATAATTTCGTTATGTACATGTATGTACACAAGCAAACATCATTCACGTTAACACAATAAAAAGTCTATAGCTTTATTTACTAAATATGTACATACAAACATTAAGCAAATACATATTTCACGTATCCAAACAATCCAAAATAGATAACGTCAGTTCGATAAACGAAAGCACTTCCGAAACAAAACAAACACAATAAATTTCAATTTCAAAATTAATTGCCTTCGCACAGTTTCAATGGTTCGTACCGCTCGTTGTATCCCGCTGTATCTTCGAGACCTTCTATCCTGGAAGATATGGGATAGGAACTAAAGTTGTGGTTTCGTTCCAGGAAAATTCACTGTTAGTCATATTATCAGAGCGATATGCCCGGGATGAGTATTCGTCTTTCAATTCGAACGCACTTATAAAAGCATTGATTAGAATCAAAATCCCATTTGTGTAGAGAATACAGTCATTCAGGGTGGTAGCATACGTTTGATTTTCTCGTTTCGTGATATTTAGGCGGCCGAGCAATGTGCATAATAGCATTTGCAATAGCTGAAAGACAGTTGAACGTAGTAAATAAAGTAAATAAGCTTACAATTAGTTAAAAGTATGTACTGTATATAAATTATAATATGTACCAACCTGAATAAATATGGATGCATAAATTGCCCACAGCAGAAATGAATAAAATCTGTGTATTCTGCCGACTTTAAGTACGAAATTCAAAGTCCCCGCGTTGCTTGATAGTAGAGTCAGATCGATCAAACCCTGCGCGATTGTCTTCTTCGTGGCATACGAGTTTAGGTTCAACTGCTTCTCCTAAATATAGAAAAAAAAAAGATTTGAAATAGATAAAAGTTTTAATTGGAAATGTGAGATAATAGTTTCAAAATGACTTGCCTCCTTAACCGCCTCCATCTTATCGTCTGTCTCCCAGCGAATAGCTCCGATATTGTTGCTCTTCTCTATTCCACACTGGACAAAATTCCAACGAACAAATAATTTATATTTAGTTACGTTGTATTCTTTTAGATAGCTAATTTAGCTGATAATGGTTTGACTAACATTCTATACAATTTCTATTATTTGAGAAATCAAAGTTATCTGCTCAAATATTAAGTAAGAACAGGTGCGTGTATGGTGTTGAATTGATTTCATATTACCAATATAGTTTTGTTGACTTTGTAATGGCTTAGTTGTTTTTGTTTAATGTATCTTTATTGTAATTAAATTATCAGATTGGTAACAATGTTTCTGATCATTGTTACCAGTAACTGAAAATTAAAAATAAGTTACAAAAAGAAATACATTTTATTCACTTTCGTCACAATTAATAATAGTCCATTTTTTTTTATTCCGTACGATCCATCGAACCCATCTGTTTCCATTTTTAAATTCATCCCATTTGTCTTAACGAAACAATGAAATTCGGTAACTTTGTATTTACGTAAAGTGGAGCTTGATGTGTGCTATTCTCTCGTCTTCCATCCGAAACGTCAAAAATCCCGAGATTGACATTATTGTGTAGCAAACAACATTGAAAGGTACGCTGAAATATCAGCGGCTAAATGGAAAGACGCAAGACCGCAACCGCTTAAAAGCAAACCCATGTTTTTAAAAAGGTAAACTCTACGTCGGTTGGCACTTCCGGGTGTATCTGTATCGAAGTTTCCCCTTCGAGCCAATGAAAATTCGCTATATGGTTTTTCTCTTCGTTTCTTCCATTGTCGATTTGACTATGTGGAGTATATCCTGAATATCTATTAAATTGAGTGCTTTAAATTCAGCAATTTCAGTTGATTTCAGTCGATACTTCTGACTGTATACAGTAGACTGCTGGACAATGGCTTACATATTCCTAAAAATAATTAAAAAAAGTACTTTTTTGGTGAAAGTGCTGTTTCTTAAAAATATTTTGAATCTCATGAGACTCAGAACTTTCTTATTTCAGATGTATATTATGGGTTCTTTGCACATATCAACGTAGACTTTACTACCTCTTGCAGTAAAATGTCAACGTCAATATGACCGTTCTGTCACGCTGGCTAACTATCTCCTTCATCTTTCTAATAATGAGGCATGATTTAGCAAGATTAGCTGTTGTAGAAGAGAACGAACTTAAATATTTTCTAGTCAATATTGCCAACTTAAACAGTCACATCTGCATGGGAGCATATATCGAACAAAGCTGGGTTCTAACAACAGCTTCCTGCGCTACACTCCTCACACATAGCACTGGAGATACGAAATTATTCATCGGTGATAGCCAAGTGAGCGCTAAAGCCGCCGTACAGACCTATGCTAAAGAAGTTATCATCCATCCAAGTTACAACATGCGCCATAACACCAACAATATAGCTCTGGTGAAATTGGAACGTGCTTTCGATCTAACGCAAACGGGTTCACTCCAAGATGCCAACGTTGCTGTCATTGGTTTGGCGACGTCAGCTTCCGGGAAAGAGAATTGCGCCCTATACGGCTGGTCGTATCAATCGTTTTATGGTGGATCAAGTGTGAATACCAATTTAATGGATTCAGGATTTACAGTTTTGTCCGAAGATGATTGCGAACCGCAACTAAAACAGGCCGGACGTTTCGCCGAAGACTTTCTCAAGGATCAGATGATGTGCGGACGAGACCACCTTTGCATATCGGAAGATGGCGCTCCTCTCATTTGCAACAATCAGCTGCACGGACTACTTTCAGCAACCTACTGCACCGTTGCGATCCTGGAAAGGATCGATCACTATGAACCGTGGATAAGAAGTACCATGTATGACGACATGCGAACGAGAAGTTATTCCGTACGGGCTAAATTGAGTTATTTAATTAAAAATATTGTTCTCATAGTCTGTCTGTTAGCATAGACGTAAGTAGAATTAAATAGTGGCTACTTCAATCTGTTTTCGTTTTCGTGGTAATGATGCTTCATGTTCACTTGTGCTTTTATAAACATAGATATGTTGGTCAGATGAAAAAAGAAATACGGTTTTCCATTAAAGGTTAAAAGGACCCTACGAACTTTGGTGTTTGGTTTTATTCAAAGATGCGTTACTCTAAGAGAAATTTAAAGAATGATCAGAAAAAAATACTGCTTTCCACAGAAGATATTATCAATATCTACTACCAATTCAATAAGCGAATATAGGCACACCAAGACGATTACTATTCCATAGTAACTGTTCTGTTAACTGCAGTTGATTTTGGCCTCTGGCATGATTCGTATGCTGAGTTACCTCTGGCGTGGTTTACATGTCGAGTTACTGCGCTATCTGTGACCCACCACCCTTTTCCTGAAGAAGTCACCGTATGATTGTGGCCGAAACGTCGAGTTTTCGGTTCAAACCCGAAGCACATTTAGTTTTAACTGACTCTGGCTGTGAAAGCCTACGTTATTATTTCGGGATCTACCTCATCTGCGGGATTGATTTGAATGTAACTATGTCTTCATTATAGTATCATATATACTAACTAAAAATTTGAGGTTATGCACTTACAACAAGCAGACAATTTTGTGTTAAATAACATCACGTACGTGCAACGAAATAAATAAATGTAAACGAAGACATTAATTTCCAAGCATGTTACACCTTATACTCGGTTCTTAAGCTTTTAACAATGTTTTACAATGCGTTAAGCAAATTTTTGTTTGTAATATCGCGCTAAAATATTAAACTAGTTTATCAAGTCATTTATCAGTAAAATTATAAATAAATAATAAATAAAGCTCTAATTATGTACTTGTTAAGCAAGGAGAGATCTTCAAGTAATTTTGAAATAAATTTATGAGGTTTCGTATTGCATTCTTTAACCTATATATAATGGAGTTCGAGTCCCCTTACTTCGAAGTTCCGTATAGCCTGCAGGCACAGAATATCCTTCTTCTTTTCCTAGAATTTCCTTCAACCGTAAACTCCACTATTCATTAAGCTAATGAAGTACATGTATTACGCATATATATATATATATATATATATGCTTAAAAGCCGTTATTGTTTCTAGGATAAGGGAATTTACGAAGAAGTGTTTAAAAATTTAAATTCGCTATGAAAAGTCGATGCCTGTCTTGAGACATACGTCCCGATTGAATGGGTAAATTAAAAAGGAAGTATTTAATTCCTTTTATTAATTAACTACAAACGTTTCTTTTTATTTAGAAATGTAAAGGTAGTTCCACTGTTGGCGCAGGGGAAGATTCGGAAATATTACCTGCTGCTTGCATCTTCGTGAGATAGGAAAAGGTTTGGGATATAACTTGCCAGATTCTGGCTTGATTGGAAATTTCCGCCAACAGGAAATCTATCATCTAAAGTACTTAGAATTCTGCACAAGATTTCTAATGGTAAATTATATATATCAGCATCGGAATTGTTTCAAATACGGTCTTATTTATAAGAAGAGGCCACAACTGGAGGACCGCCGATTTTGACTTGTCTTTACTAAAACTATACCAAAACTTCAAGTATTCCGATAGGTGTTCGCCTATGACTTTCTTTTTGTTGGATATACTTACGGATTTAAATAGATGTTAAAATTTTTCCAGCAATATAGTTTCCAATGTGTATTATAAGGCGCAACTGATTTTGTTCGAAACGCAACCAATTCAATCCCGCAAAAATCACGTTTTCTTATATTTTTATTGCATTTACAAGAATGCAAACATGTCTGCGGAAAAATTACCTAGATTTCAAATAGACAAATCACTAGATTTTAGAACTTACTTTTTATTAAACGGAGGCATGAGTAAATAGAGTTACAAATCAGTTCATATTGCAATCCTAATTCCTGTTTAATTAAATAGATTAAACTACCTGTGTGCCTGTAAATGACGTAAGCAAACCATACAAATTCACGTGTAAAAGAGAAAATTTCATGAGTTTTTAAGTATTTTCGCCTGTACACGTGAGTTTCTCCGGATTAATTATTTGATAACTTAATAAATGCAAGCGTTGCGACAGTTAGCACGGCAACCGTATAAGTTTGAAAAATTGTATTTTGGTCTCGTTAAGTATTAAGCATTTCAGCGATAACTCAGCGCGATGCAGAGACACTTACAAAACTATATAAAATAATTTGATCATTTTTGTAGAACACTGCAAGCAAGGGTTCAAAAGGGAAATTTCAATTTGAGAAAGAATAGTTAATAGTTATAGCTCTAGTAAAGTTGACAGCATGCTCCAAAAATATTATGTTATCTAAATTATCATCTATACTGAACCTTTCCATAAAAGTGAAATTAGAACATGGTGTATCTAGCCTAAAGCCCTTGTGAGGATCATATATCAGGGTAAGTGTCTAGCTTAAAATAATCTGGATATAGAATTTACAATAAACTGCGTGGCAAATTTATGAAATAAATTCTTTTAAAAATAAATATTCTTTTAGTTAGTTTTGATTCGCACAATTTTTTTAATGAGTTTTTTTCTATTTTATTAGATCATTTAATTGTCTAAATCGTACCATCATCATTTGAACATGACAAATAACAAAATTCTCGAACAAAAGCCAAATTAATTCGATTTATTTAACACCTGTAATTTAATTTTCCAAGTCTTCTAGATTTTGTGGTCTATCAATTTGATTGGTCAGGCGGTATTTAAAACCAAAAGTTGTGACACTCCCTAAAACCTTTGTACTGACAGGCTATCGATCTCGTCACGTTTTCCTTTATTGACAAGCATAATACATCTTGCAATACTCCTCCAGTGTCGGTTTTCATATGAAGTAATCAGTTTTCTGACATGTTTTCTCGAACCCCCGGTATTTCCGGTAGCCGAGCTGTATAAAGAGCAACGCACTTTGTTTCTGGTGCTACTAATTGACCTTCTCCTTCGACCATGCTCTTTGATCGACACCAAATACTATCATCATCGAAGCTGTAATTTTCATGCTCTGCGCTATTTACAACATCTAAAATGATTTTCATGGTGTGTTCATTTAAAATATGAACGTTGTCTATACCAAACAACGGCGTATGTTTCCTTCCATTTTCGTGTATTTGCAATAGAGTTAATGAGTCTCTGTTTTCATTAATCCTACTTCGTCCCCACACCTGGAACTTGGATATCTTTTCCTGGCTAATTACAAGCAGAAAATGACGGCCCCAATACCTTTACAAGGACGTCCTGTTGATTCAAGACCGTAGCGCCATCCGCTGTAATATTTACAGTAACTGGAGCATATAATTTCGTTGACTTTCGTTTTAGGTAATACGATAACTCTCTTATAATCGCTTCGGGGCTCCCTTTATTAAATTCTTTCCGCTTTCGTGACGCTTAGGCAGCTTATACATAATAAAACGGAAACATGCGAAGAAACTTCACCGCAACAATGAAAATGTAAATGACAGAGTGGCTCCTCTTGTTTCCCTAGTCTTTCTTGAAATATTCTGCCGCTGGGGATTTCACTTTGCCTCAATGCATAACGTACAAGACGTACTATATGCATAGCTAATTTGGCAATTTATGTGCATTAAAGCAAGTATGCAATGATGCAGTAATTACACGCATACTGTCTCAAACCTTTGCATAGGAAATCTGCATCTTTAGAGTAATGCATACGTCTAAAATTCAAACTAAAACAGATATTTGGAGGCAAAGGACATTTTGCGCCCAAGCCATTTTTGTTGTTAGTTTCTGATGCTGGAGCATCTTAAAGTTGGAAAAAGGAAATTACACTCGTAATTCACAAACAGTTAAAAATATCCACTAAAGCAAACCATGAGCATATTCAGCGCGTCAAAGTTTACAGGACGGCACGGCTAGATCAGTTCGATTAAATACTTCCTAACAATTGCGGAAAAGTAGAAAACTTTAGAAGCTCCTTCCTTCTGGGATTTCTGCACTTCTTGTAAAATCTGTTTCTTACTTTTCTTAGCATACTAACTGTTGCACCCTGGAATGCTTCCGTTGTCCTTACCTGCACACATGTAGGTGTAGTCGATTCTATAAAACTTATTTTGGAAGTCGTTTTTTAAGCTGGACATTTTGCATCAACAGTGATTTAAAAGCGCTAAGATCAGTTTCTTCTTCAACCAATACCAACACCCGAAGCCATTGCTATACAGCATCCAAACGTAAACCTTGCTTTTGAATGTAACAATCTCTTTTAGTTTGAATATTGTAGGCATATGTAGTAAATACAGAAAAAATTAGGGTAGTATTAAAAAAATTACCCATTCGGCGCTTGAAATTGTCGAACCTTCCGATTCTATATCGAACGTCCTATTATATAACATGTTAAAAGCATCCCGATACTATGTCTAAAGATTGAGGAAAACGTGTATATATTTGGAGGGTACAAGATACAAGATAAAAGTAAGTAGTCTGACAAAAGAATTTCAATTATCTCCTTACGCCTCTTCATTTTGTTTATAGTTCCGAAAAGAATAGCAGGTGATAGCCCTGCTAACCTCGTGGAATATTTAGCAAGAATCACTGCTCATTTCTATAATAATAATACGTAATAATAATCAAGCTAAAGTACCATGTATAGACACGCGTTTTGCTGTGTAACAGCTCATCAGTGCTCATTTGTGGAAGGATCATTTTCATTAACTTTCTGGCTAATTAAGCTGTTAGTCGATACTTGCAGCCCTCACAGATCATGATGCCAGGAATCCCTGGCCACAATCGTAAAGATGTTTGCAAATACTTCGAAGTTATGTGATTAAGGTATCTTTAATCAGAGCGCATTGTGGAATTCTTTTCTATAGATCTTTGGAGCTAGCGCGGCTTGAATATTGTAGCCTAGTATAGAATTTCCACATTAAATTACATACAAACAGACTTGAATCAATGCAGGAAAGAAGCATTCGTTGACTAAACTTTAAATTTTTTCATCGTGCAGAAATCTATATTAGTCTTCTAAGGTGAGGTATGTTACTTCTTGGTTTCACGTCGATATAACGCTGTATAAAACTCGTCTTAATAATTACAATTCGTCTAAAATGCTGCTCTCTCCTAATTTCCACGTTCTCTTCATACCTTTTGCGTGAAACAGATATCTTCTCATCATTACGTTGAAGAAATTTAGTGGGCCCGTAGTTACCATTTTGATGTATAGTTGTATCTTGTAATAACTACCTATCTGTTAGCGATGTTAAGTATGGTTTTTGCGGAGGAAGAATTGTATAATAAGGGCTATTAGAAGTTCAATGACCGGTATTACATTTTGTATTACGTATAGTAACAGCGAAAAAATTTTATGTGGAGTATTATACGAATTTAATACGAATCTGCCAACACAGATCATTATATCGTGTAATACTATTATTTGTCTTATTTTACCGCCTATGAAAAAAATTATTTACAAACGATAAATTTGTTGTTTACAGGTATTATCAGAGATAATTCAGAGTATTAAATTTCTAGATTACTTGCTAGTATGTTGGATGATACGAAATATTATATCTTTTTTGTTGTATTTATCACCTCATGCTAATATGAGCTGTATTATATATGGAATATTACGGGCCTTATTAAGTTCTATATTTGAATAATACTTGGTATTATTTAAGACAATGCTCACCTATACTTTCTACGGCATCGTCTGTTGCCGAAAGCGTAGCCAGGCTCTTGAGCAAGGGTAAACAAGGTTTTTCTCATCTCTGCAATAACTATGCGAAAAAGTGACATAATGCCTTCACAGCAGGCGTTCATTGGGGGCACCTGCCCATTCTTGCCCTTACCTAAGTACACCCTTGGCTCCCAGACTACCTCGTAATCTTGTATCAAAACTCGTATTGTATTTTAGTGTAATTTGATATTATTTTTGGCAATACTGGCTAATACTAAACAGCAGGAAAATGCAATATCTGGTTATTATCCAAATTGGGAGATGGTCAAGGAAATATAGATATTGGGTTGTATTGTTGTATATGTACTATTAACTACAACAATGAGTATTAATAAAACTTATTATAACCGGTATTATATTTTTCCTATAATGTAGATCGTATTAGACATTTTTTCTGTGTGATTTTGTTTCGTGATGCTTCTAGAAAAATAAGAAAGAAAATAATCAACACGTAATGTATGCATAATAAAAATTCTCAACATGTACTGATTGAAGTTTATTTAAACCATGGCGAAAAATCGAAATGTATGGCGCCTTTAAATATAGTACCGCGTCGAACAGGTATAATAACTACCAAAATATTCTCGTGGCTTTGTCTTTGGTGGAGGAATAAAATAAAATCGACCTGTTGGTTTAGGATTTTGCAGTTTAATATTATATTATCTAATTGGTTACATTGATGGGTTTCTTAATCTATATTTCTATTGTATTCTTTTGCATTTAGGGATTTATTTACCTATATTACTGTTTAGTTAGTTCAAACCAATCATAAGAAGACACTTGTAACCCAAATAAGCAATCATTTTTGTAACTTAATAATAATGCAAGTAAACACATTTTCGGTGAACGAACAATACTACCTATGACGCTGCGCCATCACGTGCGAATAACGCTGCCATAATAATAATTAAGGGGAATAAAAGTTTAACTTTACAAGAATAAACTAATATTTAAAAACATTTAAAATTGAATGCCTGTGTAATAGTTACTAGACCAATTGATGTAACCTGTATACCTGCAAATATTACACCTCAATTGTAGTTCTGATAAGAACATTTTTCTCTATGTAATCAATGAATAATAAATCACGATTACGTATCAAACCAAACTCCTACAAGTTGACCGATATGTGGATATATTACTCTCTATACGCTACCAACCCTAGTTAACGCCGAGATATAATCGCCCGAAGCATTCGAACAGCTTATTCAGACATTTTTTCGGGCGCACGATTGTCCCTAGCGATGCTGGAGAACTCTCACACAATGCAGCGACCGGAGCCGTCTGGTCTATGGGAATGTTTTCGTCACGGTAAGTCGGTCTCTTTTTAAAGCATCGATTCGCAACATGCGAATCAGTGAGACGAGAGTGACTCACACGGCGAACTGAGAAGTTACCGGCAGACAAACGTCCGGAGATAATGCGGAAAGTTTACTATTGTTAATGTGAGCGATTTGTAAGTTACGGAAGGTTGAAAATTGTGATATTTTAAAGACGACAAATATAAAATTGGTATCGTCTCGACAGTGGAGATGGAGAAGAGAGTGAAGTGATCAATAGAGGAGCATTAACCTTAAGAAATCCCTTAAATAAATGTTGTATAATTGTGGAAATATGTACATCAATTTATATATTTTTTAATTGGTAGATATGCAATGTCACACAGGAAGTACGAATATTTAGGAAATGTATTTATTAATTTTCATATTCAATATTTAAAGCTTCGCCAATTATTGTGTGCCAAAGACGTGCATTTTTGTGTATATTAGCCAACACATTTTTTTATGAATAATTCATAAAAAATAATTCATCAGCAAAGCGTGAGCGCTGGTAGTCGTTCCTAGTAAAGTCGTATATATACGAAATGACCTGTAACAAGTATTAATGAGAATATCAAAACTTAAACATTCTAATTAATTAACGATATATCAACTATAGAATTATAAATATTCAACAACTCTGTAAAGCTGACAGGCTTCAGCTAGTTGGAAATTCACCAATGGAAATTAACTAATTTCTATTCTATAGAGATCGATATAGCGTTAATTTCAGCGATTTTAATTAATTAGAATGTCTAGGTTTAGATATTCTCTTCGAACATAATTAATTTCATGATTATTTCATAAAGTCCTAATTAAGTAGCTTTTGTAATTATTTGCATAAATTGAATTTAATTTGTATCAAGTTAATGTAGAGCAAGCATCCTATTTTTATTTATCTCAACAAATTTCCAGTGATAATAATAATAATAATAAATAATTTTATATGGGCTAGTCTTAACCAAAATAATACTGATAATAGAGTTACTCATTGGAGGAACCAACGGACGTGTTTCAGTCAACCCGGCGTCATAGTGTTGTTCTGAGTGCTTTTTTTCCTCACATTGCTTTTGGTGGAATCGCTCACAATTCCACCAATACCATGAGTAGCTGTATTACCAGCACCTTTTTGGTTATTTTCTCCGGGCATTTTTTAAGTGGATTAGCCTCGATTAGAATAATTCAAAATTGACTTACGTATATTGATTTTTATGTTACACAATACAGAATATTTTACAAAGAATATAAGATTTTCTACATCTTTATTTCATTTTTTTTTCAAAAGAAAACGTATACTGCTTAACTTTGTTTTTCAGTATTCTTATAAACTGATGGAACTATTGACAATTTCTCATGCAACGTGTCCACGCATTGTGTGAGTAGAGGATAATCCGTTGTTTGAGCAGTTTAGGGAAAAAGTTTTTAAATAAAAAATATTGGGAGACAAGTCATGTACAACATACAATTATATTCAGCATATTGTGCGTGTACCTACACATATGTACATCCGGTTGGAATTAAAGTAAAGATGATAGCAGAGGCAAACGATTAGGAAGTTTGCGACATAGAAAGTATTAAAACCTTTTCTTATTTTTCCATATAGGGGCATATTATTAGCTAAATGCTTCGAATGCATATTAATTGCACGTTGAATTCTTTTTAGTACTTTAATTATAAACTTAGCAGTATCTCTGGTTTTCTTAATTCGCTTTGCGTTAGAAGTGCCAAATGCAGTTACGATGGTGATCCCGAACCCTAAGAGTGACCTTGCACTCACTACCACATCAGGAGTACTTGTTGCAGTAACTTCCCGAACACCAACAAACCATATATTAAAATCATTCTCAGATAGTTCTATATCTTGCAGAGTTTATTTCATTGTTATTTATTTCATTCATCGGTTAACTTCGTTCGACTAGCGCGAAAAAAATAAAAAATTCTAGCGCTATGCAATACCAAAAAATAATTAATATATTTCTGAAATGTTTGATAACGTTAAATCTCTTTAATAAATATGCGCGCCCTTAATGTCAACGACGTAAATCTGTTCGTGGTAAGATTATATAGTGGTAATAAATATCATGAGGACTGCGTAACATGCACAGGGCTATTAAGATAATATACAGCGGCACATCCTTCGTTTCGGGTCGGACTTTTATAGGTGTTAACCTCACACATATCATCGGATCCTTAGGGTATTAGAAAAACCGTTTCGTGTGTAGCCGCTTTATTGATTTACAAAATTCTAGCGGCAATAATTTGCTGGAAATATCTGTTAAAGTTTGATGTTATCGTTGTTGGACCATTAAATATTTGAGTTTCTTATTGGATTTAAAACTGTATAAACGAACTGCTTTTTCTTGAATTACGTATTTCTAGAGTACATGGGACTGTTAGTATAAGAAAGAAAATATTATCAGCTATTCGAAGAACTAATTAAAAAATTATCCAATTTTTATTTTTATTCTACGACTTTGTTACATTTTGTAGCTACTCGACTAGACGTCTTTGGTTAGTTACAGTCAATTTTGGACCAATACTTTCATAAAGGTAAATAATATTCAATTTTGATTATAACATACACCTAACAAAACGCGGATATTGCAAGAGTAATTATGGCAAGTATCTACACGACATAATACATAATTTTTCAATACACTGTGCGCTGTCGACTACAATCGCGGCATTCTACAACAAGAAGAGCCCATTCGCATTAAACAAGACAAAGCAAATTCCGTTCGCATCTTATACAAACCCGAAGGGCTTATAATTAAAAGGGATTATCGTTCATAATAGCGCAACACCATTTATAACGAATATTGTGACTACTCGAGACTCTGTGTGACAAGCAAAATGGCAAACTTTAATAGCCTCATTATCATCTAAATTACATCCGAAGAACGGCTTTAAAGACAACCAGCCCGAGCAGGCGAAGATTTTCAGTTTCGCGAAACTACGGGGGCGGTTTAAGGAAAGACGACCAAGACCGTAGACGCTGCGCCGGGATTTTTTAATAAAACAACAAAGAAGTATGTATTAGCCGAACGCGACCAAACATAATGTCCTCGAATAAAGAAAGACGTTGCTTATGTGTGGGCGTCACGATCTTATATTCGCAAATATTTTGCAAAACTTATTGAAAAATTTCTCTTGGAAAAAGCTTTAGCGCAAAAAATCTAGTATAATAACATTTTCTGAGAATTCGAAAACTCTAGTGAAACAGTTAAAAAGAGAATGTTGCAGCCCTCAGTTAAACGAGAGCAAAATGCCGTGAAAAATTCGATTTGTCTTCTATATTTACATTTAATATTTGACACGAACTTCTAGATTATACAGGGTGTTAAAATTGTATGAAATAATGCTTCTACAGCCGCCATAGTACGTTTTATACAAAAGTTTCGCGACGATTTCGTTAGGTTATGCACGAGAAAAAGCGCTTTAATAAGTTTTTTTTTTAAAACATGATGAAACTTGCTACTTGCCAAGCAGTCCATCGAGGACCCAGTTCGTTTGATACTAGATTTACTCGATAATTTCTGAAGCCTTTGTAGCAGACGATGATTTTTAAATAAATAAAAACAACAATGAATTTTCTTACATGCTTTATATGTCTTCTGGTCTGATTACTATATATACTGTCTATTTATTATTTTATTTATTTTTTCATTTATTTATTATAGTTCGACATACTACTTACGCATATAATGGGAATTTGAAATTATTCCGTACACGATTAGTCTTAAGCACTGCGTTCTTAAGATAAGTTTAGCTCGAAAATGGCATCATTAAGTTGTTAAAGTTAAAGTAAAGAATTTGTTTACGTAAATTGGTATTATTTATATTGTTTACTTGTTAATAAATCATTGTTTTTTTTTTTTTACATTTTGAAGATAAGCTAATAAGATCAAAAAAAGCCCTGAGAACCCATAAAATTAATTTCTCTTCCAGTCTCTTCTAATCATTGTATTAATTTGGCCAATCAAACTTAGAGTCCTCAAGTCTTCAAACAGCTCTTTTCTCCACCTTTTCCTCTGTTTTCCTTTCTTTCCTTTAAACTCTGGAATTCGCTATGCTATTTTCTGTACGGCTCAACCACTGTCGGTGGCTTTCTTTCTTTAATAACCATGTCTACTGTGGGTTCTTTAAAAATGCTGTTGGTTCCTTTTGGGTTTTTTTGCGGCTCCCGCAGAACGATTTGCTTTACTTAACCTTGATTCTATTTATTTGCTTCCTTCACATTTATTCGTGATTCCTGCATCCAAGTAAACAAACTTCCCGCTTCTTTAAATTTGAATTTTGTCAACTTCTACTTCTTGATACCTTTGATATTTGTTGGCTATTTTTATTACTTTGATTTGCCTCCATCATTCTCTTTGTTGTTTTTTTCGCTCATTTTCGTTATTTGCTATTATAACTAAATCGCCTGCTTATCCTACTGATTGGTAGCTTTTGTATGTTATATGTCTTCTATTTAAGATCATATTAAACAGTAGTGTTCAGAATGGATCCCCTTGTTTCGTAATCTGTTCTAATTGGTAAGTCTTCTGATGTTTCACCCTTTACTATCACAATAGTCGTTATGTTTCTCATTATTAGTAATCTTATTAATATTGCGGGTATATTTCTTCTAATCAAGCCATTTGCTTTTCTAAAATTCATAAATATAATCGTTATCTTTGTAGTAAATTATTAACGCATCTTACAGAGTAAAACTCTGATCTGTTGTTCCTTTCTCCTTCCTAAAACCTGCTTGGTATCCTACTAACGTTGGTTTAACACTTATGTTACGAATAAAAATTGATGTATTGAAAATGTGAATTTTTGGCTTCTATCAACACGTCTCTCATTAGTTGCAGTATTTCGTACTCCAAATTCTAAGAAATTTTCTATTTTTAGACTACCTACTATGCCTGGTAAATACTTTGGGTAGATATAGATTTTACATTGACAGTAACTTCAATCATAAGGTTTTTGAGGGAAGCCAAACACCTAGATTGATCTGCACTAAAGAGGAAAGGGTATTTCGCCTGGAATTTGTTACAATCTCTAATCACTACGAGACAGAAAGTGACAGAAGATAAAAGGGAGATGGTAAGGATAATTAAGATTCCATTCAAGTAAATTTAATCCGTACCGGACGTCATGGAATGTGTTTTCCGATCCAAAAAATTTGTAGAATTTATGTTATCCAATTTGAGACGAAATTTTTACCCGGAATTAGAAAAACAGCTTGTTTGTTGTTTACTACGGGGACCGCAAAGAATCCCAGCCATCGAAATTGTCACATTCCATACAAAAAGTTTCACCGTGTCACGGTATGCCTAATTAAGACAGCTTTTACTCAATATTAAATTTTAAACTTCGTTTAACGCAAAACACCAACGGAACTTCGAGAAAGTTTCACCCACGGCAGCAACATACTTTTCGCCTAATTTAAAGTAATTACTTACCGAATTCCCGTCGTGTGTATGTCCGTACAATAGTACGCAAAAGTATCCGAACAGCGACAACGAGTAGAAATACGCCATTAAAATCAACGTCGTTACGCGGGTGGCTTTGGAAGTTTGCGGAATGAGCTTTTGTTGTTTCGATGATGAGAGAGGTTGCCTGTCTCTATCCGGCATGTTCGTTAGGTGGTTCAACGGGTACTGGGTAACCTAACCGCAACTGTATTTCTGAACGTATTGCTGAAAATGAACGCTAACCACGATGACTCTCGTTTTTCAGTTAATTCGGGGGCGGGAAAGTAATGCCAACCGCGGCGGAACAGTCGAAATGAGGAAACTTTTGTCGGGACGCTGAGTGAAATCGTGACAAAGACATTTTAGAATTTATAGCCATTACGTCTTTATACGCTTAATTATAATATCTCTTTTGTACTAAAACGAGAAAATTTACCACGTCGTCTCTATGAAGAATCAATGTAAAGAGTAAAGCTTGACATTATTAGCTTTCCGTACGCAAAACATTGAATGTGGGATCAGATGTTACGTAAATAATGAGTCTAACTCAAATAAATGCGAGCTAAGCTCTGCAGAGACCTTTCTCCAAATACAATTATATATCACTAAAAAGAGAAAGGTACCTAAATATAAAATATTTTTTTTATTAAAATTAGTTCAACAAAGACAGTTTATTTTTTTAATAAACTTTGTTAAATAATTGAACTAAAATGTATGATCCTTCTAGATCATTTTATCCGCTAATATTTTGTTAGGTATACCTTATCTTTTATTTATTTTTCATTTTTATCGATAATTATTAACAGGCATTCTGTTTTGTATAACAGTTTATTTAACATTTCTTTGCCATTTCTTCAAGAAGTTATGCGAACATTAGGTCTTTATCTATTCCTTCCACTTCGCGTGCCTCTTTTCGCAGCCAGTTTTCCTCAAATTAAAAGGGGGCCCATATTTTTGTTAGTTTTAAACTCAACTCTATTCATTAGTCAGTGGGCAATTAGTGAGTACGCAGGTAGGTCTATAATTTTTTACTGTTATCTTGGAATGCTGCTTTGGCCTCCTTTCCTTTCCCTCTCTTTATATTACTCCACACATTATTTGAAAATGAAGCGTTTTCCAGTATAAATATGGAAGAGGACAAACCTGAATGATTTCAGCCTTACTAAAGAAAGAGGTGAAATATTAGGATTACTCTTTGGAACATTTTCGGTACATTCAAAGGGCGTTCTTTTGAATAATTAGAATGGACTTGCTTCAGTGTCCATTGCTTATTCAACATATCTTAAAGAAACTTACCAAAATACTGGAAAAATTTAAATATTGTGAACACAAGTTATAGGTATATTGTGGTCTAAAAGTGTAGCATTGTACTAGAAAAACAATTTACACTAAATTTTTATGTGAATGAGATGGTAAAGATACTAATTCATCCAAGAGAAAATTCTTAGTATGAGAGGCAAAGAATATGGGGACAGCCCCATTAGTCGAGCTACAAAAGCTTTTATTGCCACATACATACATTAAATTAGCTATTACGAAACGCGTGGTCATGGTTTTGGACAAAACTGACTGGCTACCAGTATCTTACAAATATCATGTTTTATCAGAAGCAAAAATAAGAGAAAGCGTCTTCTGTGGTTCACGAATTCGCAAACAAAGGATGTTACATTTAGAAGAACTATAAATGGGAAGGAACTTGCGACAATATGTTTCTGGGTAATATCAAAGGTGACCAATATGTACAGATTGTGCATGCTCGATAATTGAAGAATGCTTGGAATCGTATTTTCTAGTCTTCAATCTTGATGGATTCCTTGAAAACTTTGGCACGCCAGGCAGCAAAAGCAATTGAGGGACAATACTATGGTATCATAGGAACGTCCCCTATGATGTGTTAATATATAACACAAGTCGAGGGCCCGGCTGCAAATCAACTCAGCGGTCGTTTCCAACAGAATAGAAAAGTATTATTATTATTATTACAACGTAATCCCTAGCTGTTTCCTACACTGTAGTCGAGTGACATATTGCGCCCTCTGAATAATTTTATTAATTAATCCCGTAGGAGTTATGTGGCCTTTAAAATGTCCAGAATTTTCTTCGGCTCCTTGACCACGGGTCTATCTTTTGTGCCCCTAAGCAATTGTGTCTTATCGTGTTGTATGTTTCGCAGTAAGGCGTAGAGGAGTTTCCTCACCGCATCCTACAGATACTGGTCCAGGTACGAGTCCCGTTTTGTGTAAATGCTTCTTTGGTGAACAGTGACAAGTTACGGTGCCGGTCTACAATTTAATATCAGATTTGCTCGTGGCCAGAAATTCCTACGACTTTTCTTTCGAGGGTCCTAACAGAAAAGCCTTAGAATGCACGTTTCCTGGTTCTCCTCTCCAATGTTTTTATGCCACTGGTGCAGCTTTCCTTTAATCTTTGCCTTAGCCGTCTGCAATGGGAGTACACTACCAACATGTATTTTTAATTTTGTTATTTTTTCTGTTGTATTTCTGGAACCATATAAGATAACTACTGTCAAAGATTGTGATCAGTATGATGTTAAGGAGATGGGCATAGATAGAGGGCCAAACAAAATCTACACCACCTGACATTATCAAAATTGTCCGGTTGAAGAAAATCTTAATGAGCCTAATGAACCTGACGAAAACGTTCAACAATATGGCAAAGAGAAGACTGCGCGAAATACACTGTTTGAGAACGAGTGTCAAATCAGGAACAATTGAGATATAGGATCGTAGGGTAGATCTAGTTTAAAAATGCAAGAGGGGAGAGAGTGGAAGATGGCGAAGTGATAATGGAACAGTAAAGGTGTTGCTTTTTTTTTTAGAAATGTTTATTAAGTTGTTTTTGAATCTCTATATAAATGGTAGTGATTTGTTGAGTAACCGACTAATTGCACCTATATTTGCTAATAGAACGATATTTAGCCCATTACAGTGCCAAGGTGCTATATCTTCAATCAATAAATATTTAGTTAAGAGGGCAAAGGAGTAGGCCTGAAGTACGTGGATTACTAGATACTCCATATTGAAAAAAATTGTCCACGTAAACCTGTAGTTATTAAACCCACGTTGCGTCCAGAAATAAATAGAGTTTGCTATAAATGTGCTGCTGGTAAGTAAATCATCATTATTATTATTATTAGACAGTATGAATTAATATTACGCGAAAGTAAATAGTTTATTTTTAGTAGCTCACCAAGTTATTAGAAACTACTCGATTTCCGTGATTTACCGTAAAACTTCGCCAACATTAGCACGTTATGCAACACATAACTCGCTCGTTTTATCGTCTGTAATGATATCATTCCGCCATTCTGGAGCCAACATTTACAACTCAAATTACATCGTACAAATCCACGGAAAGAGGCCTTATGAAATTATTGTTATAAATTCAATTTCTATCTAAAAGATGTATCAATATGTTTAACATTTCGTATCCAAAATAATACTAAACAGTTCCTTGTACACCTCACTCGTTCTCTTGAAATACTACTGCTACATGCATCCTTAGAAGTGAAGTAGACCAGCTTAAACGTGCGACTAGCCACAGCCCCTCTCAATTTGCATTCATCTCGGGTAGCTGCATTAACTATTCGAGTCCGGCACGTCCGAGGAGGTATATATTACAGCCGGCCACCGTAAAAGCCAGAAACTGTTTCCCCAAATATATATCACGTTATTTTTATGAATATCGCAGTCACCGACGGCGGCGTATGTTTATGGCGGACGTTGAGACGACTTCGTCTCCTTCTTCTCTTTCTCCCGGGCCGGGATTTGCTCGTAAAACGGATGAGTAAACGTCTCATTAAGATCTGATAAACTGCACGAACGCAGTTATGTTTTTATCGCGACCGAGAGGATGATATTCGTGTACGAAAGACTTCGTGGGTCGTTATTCGCAGGATGACCTTATAAGCGCTGGTTGTATGGATTGTTGACGTTGCATCGTCTCGTTTCGCTCTGGTAATAGCTCCATCTGTTAATCATGTTCTACGAGACTGTGGAATGTTATTAACTTTGTAGAAATATCGTTAAGAATTATCGATCTAATTAAGTTAAAGTGGAAGGCAAGAAACTCGTAATTCTGATAATGAAGACATCATATTGATGGTAGTGATTAACGCTCTATATCATTTTCTATAGCATGCCGGTTCTTGGAGGCTTCAACAGCTTCATGAGGTGATAAAAATCTCCACTGACCACATACTTCTTGTTTGACATTTGGAGTCTGTTACATTTTAATTTTGCTGGCAATATATTTTAGGTATTTAGACATGTCCTTAGTTGCAAAATTAGAAGCTCAGGTTTTATTTCATTCTTTGTATGGAAGCCTCCAGAATATTTTTACGATTTTTTTGTCAACTTTTGTCAAGTTTAGATGGTTCTTCCTGCGATGTATGTCTATTAAGTTGTGTAACAAGACCTAAATTTCAATTGTAATTGTTGTATGTGGGTATCGCTTATGGATCGAAGGGATTTAAGTTCTCACCTTTGTTACAAGCAAGATCCTTAAAAATTGAAGAATAACTTTAAGAAGCAGTGGCGGCTATTGGAGACATAAATGGAAAGTCTATTACAACGTCTCGATTTCCTCCTGCATACTACAATGTATACGATGTGCAACGGAAATACACGAGAGAATCGTTGTAATGCACCTACACAGACACAGCGCACCAGCCGTCGCTGCTAAGAAGTTTTTTGGATATTATATAATAGATATAAAAAGCTTTGACAAATTACTGCAGCATTTAACACCTTCAATTACTTTTCAAAATACCAGCTTGCGCTGAGCTGCTCCACGCGAAGGACCGACTTGAGATAAATTTGATAATAAAGTAATGACTAAATAAATGTATTTGTTAGAATAAAACATCGAATTAATACATACAAAATTAACATAATAATCAACCAGTGAGCTTCAAAAACGTAATTAATGTAAAATGAGACGATTGCGAAATACGGATAAAGAACGAAATGCGAATGACGGAGGATATTGATTTATTTTGCATAGGTTAAAGTATGGGAGAAAGATATGGAAGTGATGCATGAGCTTGAATACAGAAGATCAAATGGATTTCTAAAGTTTGCATAATTTGAATTTGGGCATCACGTTTCTTACCTACAGATAGTTCTTTTAATATAGGCACCAAAGGGAGAGCAAAGTTTTTTTAGCAATATTTTCTTTCTCTAAGAATCAAACAAAATATAAGTAAAACAGAAATTACTGCATACTTAAAATATATATCTTAATAAGAATAATTACGTTAACAAAATTTGAAAAGAATAACACAAAAAAATATAATAAAACCTCTCTCGAAGTTGTCCCTACGCGCTGTAAGAGTGGCGGGAAAGTTGCCTGCTTTCAGTAACAAAAAGAATCACTCTAGTGTCACGTCGGCGTGTTGCGGTTCTCCATACCTTCAACGGTTCATGCTGGAGAGACTGTAGTGTGTATCTTGATTAAATTCTCAAAGAATAATCCAAACCACCACAAGAGGTTTATAAAAGACCAACTGGTCCGTTAATGCTTATTAATTTTTTTCATTTTGTAAGAGATTTTCCTCTTATTGACATTCTCTGTGATTTATTTTCGCCTCAATTCTTCATCTCCGTTATTTGTATCATATTTTACTATGGTTCGTATATTTCTCCGCTTCCTTTTTTAATATTATCCCGTTACTCGAGGCAACGAATCACAAATTAAAAATACAGTTCGTTCTGTTTAGCATGTTAACGAGCATAAATCTGCGCTTGGATGGTGGGTGCTTTCGTGCGGTGAAACGAACTCAGTAGATACGTAGCTATTAGCAATTCGAACAGCAGCACTGCGGTGCTCATCCGCGGTACCTTCATGCATACATACATTTATAATGTAACTAATGAAGTACTAATTCGAAAACTTCAGCGGCGGGTTTCAGGAGATAGGAACAACTTTTTCTCTCTGACTTCGTAATAACGTAGAATTTAGGTAACAAGTCCATGGTACGACTGACCTTAGGTAATAGGGAAATGCAAGAAAGAAGCTTAGAAACGTCGCGTCTCGTCGAGAGTCTCTTTGTTAAATGGAATATATAAAGTTAATTAGAATATGTCAGCAAACTTCGTTTCCGGAATTCTAGCTGAGAAGACGATGGTCTACTCGACATAGAGGGCTTGGTCTAATTCGAACTAATTAACTTGTCCAATTTGTATCATACGAATTTTGTTTGAAATTATTTAAAATTACTTTGGATTTCTAATCAATAGCAGAAGATGACAGGGAGGAGGTAAGTAAGCGCACAGGTGGAAATAGGTATCTACAACACTGTTCACTTCTGCACAGATCATTTTGCCATTTTTACTATATTTCATTCGTATCTCGCACGTGACTAGAGTTATTCAGCTTCGCTTTGTTTGGTTCATTTTTTATCGCAGGGATTTCATTCAATATTAACTTACTGAAGTCTCACAAGGAACTTCGTTATATGAAAGAGTATATTATATATTATATGTAATGTCAACTGTCAACTTTGTTATTTTTAAATAGACTTTCTATACAGTGAGTCTTCGGATGAAGCTGACAAGAAGAATATAATCCTTATTATTAATTTTACGAGGAATAGTCTGGGTGTAAGTAAATTAAGAAAACATAAATGCTTCAAGAGAGGAATGCTGTTATTTATTATTTTGGGCAAAATACTTATAAAAAGAATTATGTGTAATGCAAAATTAAGGCTAAATAAAAACTGTTAAGTCGAAATTTGAAATTTTGTGTTTAAAAATTTAATTCACAAAAATTTACAATTGGATGGCGCACTACACTTTATAATTTGGAGTTTCAATAATAACGAACTCATAAACATAATAATCACGTTTTTGCTCACTGAAACTTCCACAAATTTCTCCATTCTATTAATAAATGTACCGCAAACTCTACGGATCGTTGCTGGTACATACCACAACCTGCGTTCGTGCTTTGAATATCTCACGGTCATGCGTGAGGTCACTTGCATAAACCTTTTGTTTCAGAACACCATGGAAGAGAAAGTCCATCCATTTGTAACCATATTTGAAATATTAGCACTTATTAAAAAATTTTACTAGATTGACCGGTGCATACAAACATTTATAACAATAAAAGAACACGAATTTACAAGAAATGCTCTGCTTAAGTGGCATAATTCTCATATTCGAGTCTCTACGTATGCAAACGTCTAGGAGACTTAGCAATGCAATGTTTCATCAATGCTGGATTGTCTTCTAATGGTCATGACTAACTTGAACATCTTCAAAATTAGATGACATTCTTAGAAACCACGTAAACTATGTAGCTTACGTGGTTTCTCAAAAAAGGTACTCAACAATGGGGATGTCCCCATTGTTGAGTACCTTTTTTCTCTTAGCAGAACCATGAGCATCAATCCGTATTAAATTGAGCGGAAGGAGGAAGTGTGGGTGGTTCAGAAGTGGAGGAAAAAGGCTTAGAAGCTCCATCTGAACTGATTGAAGCAGAGATAAAACAAATACGCGGAATGTTCCATGGTAATAGCCTTGGCTAATAAAATGGAGCAACTTAGAATTTGGAAAATTTAACACTTTATTAAAAATATATTTTCATGGGTTGCTAGATTCTACATATAAACTAATATCGTGTGTAATCTGGGCGCGGTGGAATATTTTTCTGTACATCTTTTATTTTGGCTTCAAGTAAAGTTTTTGAAGAGTGTTGGTGATCCTTTGGTCAAGTCTTCGCAATGTGCCAGAAATACTGGATTGGATTTACGTCTAGAAATTGTGCAGGCCATTCCAGAGGATGAAATCAATTTTCGTCTATGAATTCTTTAGTTTTTCAAGCTGTGTGGCAAGGAACATTATCTTGTTGGTAAACAACACATAGGTATCGGCACCCTCCGCACCACATAAGTTTAATTTATTATATAGTAATATAATAATTAGTCCGGGACGGCCGTTTCGAGGACACGAATGGTCCTCATCATGTCCTCGCAACGACCGTCCCGGACTAATTATTATATTA